>JXCR01104867.1:373625-490621 GCA_002079205.1 Phalaenopsis hybrid cultivar | reverse complement strand
TAACCTAAAAATCAAGTTTTTATTTTAAATATATTTTTATTTTTATTAAATCCCCTTGATATCAGAAAACTCAAAAAATTAAGTTTCATAATTTTTGGAGTTCTATTTTGATTTTTAAAAATCATTTAAGTTTCAAATTTGATGGTCACTTTTAAAAATCAATTAAAAATATTAAATGATCTCCAAATGACTTGAAATTTTTATAATAAGTTTTTTGACTCATGAGCCACAGTGGAGAATAAAAATTGAGTGATTTTAATCTCTGTGTGCTTCAAATTAAATGTTTTAAGAAAACTAAGGTTTGCTCAAAACAGTGATATTTTGAGACTTAAAAAATATGAAATTATTTTTCAAAGACTACTCTGGCAATAGGGAGCAAATTAGAGTTTGCTCAAAACAGTGATGTTTTAATTCTTAAAAATTATGAAATTATTTCGTAAGACTACTCTGGCCATAGGAAACTCATATGAATTTTTGTAAAATTTTCTAAGCCACATACAATTTTCTATAATTATTTGAATAGAAAATGCATAAAAACTTAGAAAATTAAGATCTCTCTCTAGAGATCTCTCTAGAGATCTCATATGTTTTTGGAAAAATTCTCAAATTGTGCACCTAGACAGAGGCTACAACATATCAAAATTTGGGGTCAAGGTGATAATCCAATATGAATGGAGAATTGAAAAACCCCTATCACTAAGTGATTTTTATAAAATTAAATATGCATTAAATTAATGTCAAAATAATTCAACATAATTCTCCTTTGTTTACTGAGTAAGAGCATATTTTTATTTTATTTTTCTGAACATTCTATGCAAAGATATGGATTTTTGAAGTTTAAGGACTTTTTTCTAAATTTATTAAATACCCCTATTTATTTATTCAAACCGCGGGCTGACTGGATCATCAGATCCGTCGAAAAGCCATGCGGTGTGCTCCTATTCAATGTCACCTTCTGAGTCAGCTGTCACGCGTCCCGTCGTATCGATCCAGAGGATCATCTGGCTTGATCTCCGCCATTCATTCAATACACGCGAGAATGGACAACATCCATTCATCGTCCCCGATAGGCTTAACCGAGAGCCGTTNTAATTCCAGCATCTAACCACTTTAAAATTTCTTTCTTAACAACCTCTTTCATAACATGATTTAATCTCCTCTCTGGATCAGCCTTGGATTTACAGCTTTCTTTCAGATTAATTCTATGCATACAAATTGAAAGACTGATTCATTTAATATCAACAATTTTCCATCCGAAGGCTTTCTTAAAATTTTTCAAAATTTTCATTAGATTTTCTTCTTCCTCCATTGCTAACTTCGAGGAAATTACAATAGGTAAAGTAGAGGAAAGTCCTAAAAAGGCATATTTTAAATGTTCAGGAAGAAATTTCAACTTCAGTTCTAGGGGTTTTTCAATAGATGGACAAAATGATTTATCTTTGTCTATCGTTTTCAAAATTTCAAAACTTACTTGAACATAACTTGAATCTTCCTTCAAAAGGTTTACACATTAATCTAATTCCTCTTCTTTCTCGTGTTCCAAATTTTTTTCTTCAAATTTTTCTTCATAAGTAGTCTTGAAATGCATTCACTAAGATATATTATAACATCCATTCTAAAATATTCATCATCTTTACCTTTTGCAGGGTATTTCATTCATTTTGAAATGTTAAAAGTAACAGTTTGATCATTGATGCGCATTATTAATTCCCCTTTCTACACATCTGTCATTGCTCTTCTTGTGGCTAGGAAAGGTCTCCCAAAAATGATAGGCATCTCTTTATCTTCCTCCATATCTAGCGCAATGAAATCAACAGGAAAGATAAATTGATCCACTTTGATTAGGACATCTTCTATTACTCATTTAGGATAGGTTATTGAAAGATCCGCTAACTACAGAGTTACAGTAGTAGGGATTATTTCTCCTAATCCCAATCTTTTAAATATTAATAATGGCATAAGGTTAATGCTTGCACCTAAATCACATATAATTTTCCCATAAAATCTATCTCCTATTGCTCATGGAATTGTGAAGCTACTAGAATCTTTAAACATTTCAGGAAGTTTCTTCTGAATTATAGCATTGACTCCTCACTAAGTGCAATAGTCTCATTATCTTCAAACTTCCTTTTTCTGTTGAGAATATCCTTGATAAACTTTACATAGCTTGACATTTATTCTGAGGCTTCAACTAATAGGAATATTAATTATAAGCTTCTTAAATATTTCCAGAAATTTTGAAAATTGCTTATCCAACTTTTGTTGACAGATTGTAAGCTTCTTAAATATTTCCATAAATTTTGAAAATTGCTTATCCAACTTCTGTTGTCAAAGTCTCTGAGAAAATGGAGGTGGTGGTTTTTCTAAATCAATTTTTGGAGGAGAAATAGATCTTTTAGAATCTTTCGGAGCATCCTCTTTTGATTCTTCAATTTCTTCTTAATCTACTTCAATCTCTTTTTTAATGCTACCTTCCAACTCTCTTCTGCTTCTAAGTTGTATGGCTTTAAATTGCACTTTATTCTGGACTTTTGGATTTGATTCAGTATTACTAGGAAGTGTGTAATGAACTCGCGATTTGCCCAAGTTGATTCTCAATATTTATAATTGTAGCTCCTTGACTTTGCAACTGATTGTAACACCACTTCTTCTATAGATAACTTATTATCCTTAAATTGTGTATCCGTAGAGGATAAGTAGATCTATAATTATTATTCCCTTGGTTGTTCCAGTTTCCCAATGGGTTTACTTGATTGTTCTCTCATTGCATATTTTACCACCCGAATTGTTAATCCAGTTAAAGTTGGGATGGTTCTTCCAACCTGGGTTATAATAATTGGAATATGGGTTATTTTGCTTATTATTTATGGCATTCAAAGTCTCCATTGATACTTGAGAATCTACGATTTATTCTATATTCTCTCAATCATGGAAATTGGTTGAGAAAAATTCATTCCAAATTGGTCTAACTTCCTTAAAATTGTAGAAACTTATTCAAAGTTTCTAATGATATTTGAGAATCTACCATTTGACATAATGAATTCTCTTCAATCATGAAAATTGAAATGATGCTGCTTGAGAATCTGTCATCGGCCTAATGAATTCTCTTCAATCATGGAAATTGGTTAGAAAAATTCCATTCCAAATTGGTCTAACTTCCTTGAAATTGCAGCAACTTGATTTGCTAACATAGTAAATGGATCAGTTTCATGAATATTGACTACTTTCTTTGTATTTACCCTCTCAGAAGGCTATTGAAAATTATTGGTAGCCATCTCTTCAATTAAAGCATAAGCGTCATGAAATGATTTTGACATCCATGAACCACCAGCAGCGGCATCAATAAAAGATCTAAGAGAACCAATTAATCCATTATAAAAGGTTTGAATTATTAATCAATCTAGTATTGCATGGTGTGGACACTTTCTTAAAAGTTCTTTAAATCGTTCCCATGCTTCATAAATAGATTTTCCTTCAAACTGATTAAAAGATCTAATATCATTTCTAAGCTTCACAAATTTTTATGGTGGAAAATATTTAGCATGGAATTTTTTTGCTAAATCACTCTAAGTTTTGATAAATCCAGGTGCTAACAAATTCAACCACATCTTAGCTTTATCCCTTAGTGAGAAAGGAAATAACCTAAGTCTTATGACATCATTTGAAACACTATCTTATTTAAATGTAGCACACAATTCTAGAAACATAGTAAGATGTAAATTTGGATCTTCAGTTGGTGATCCCCGAAACTAATTTTTTGATACCATTTGGATAATAACAGGTTTAACCTCAAATGAATTAGTCACTACAGTAGGTTTTTAAATACTACAGTGAAGTTCATCTACAGCAGGGTTGGTATAATCTCTTGAAGGTCTAAACTCTTGATCAATTTCAGCATTTTGATTATTTTGGTTTGTCATTTCTATAATTTTTATGGATTTTTCAAGATTTTTATTTTTTATGGGTTTTCTGATTTTTCTAATACTTATTTCTAATTCAGAATCGTAGGGCACTAGTCCTTCATAACCTGAACAATGCATACATTAACATAAAATAAAATAAAATAAAATAAAACATACAAAATGAGATATAATATTTAAATTTTAAGTAAGAATTTCTAAAAATAAAAATTTACTTAGTTTTCTTTCCCAGCAATGACGCCAAAAATTTGATCCCTGGATACATAATGCTTATGCACAGTATAACAATAGTTTTGATGGTGTTTTTCACTTATATTTCCTTAATTTACAACAAAACCAGAAACTTGATCTTGAACAAAAATAACAATTTAACTTTTTAATTTATATATATTTATATTGGGATATTACGCAAGTATACATATCGTTATCAAGTAATAAAGAACTTTTTGATTAAGATCTGAATATCAAACCCACAGGGAAGATTATGCAATATGCACTTTTTAGAAAGTTTTTCTATTTTTAAAAAGATACTTAAACTAAAAATTATTTTTGTAGGAATTAAAAATTTAAATATTTTTGGTAGTGTTGATATTTTTAACGAAACAGTAACAAAATAAAAAGATAACTAAAGTTTTTGTGGAAGAAAAGAACTTAATATGAAAATATCTTTCTTCTTATCATGAATAAGTAATAAGTATAGGAATTCTTTTGTGAAAAAATGCAAATTGATTTGTGCCAAATAGGAGCAATAGTATTATTTACCCTTACTAGAGATGCTATAAAGAACATTGGCTAATTTAAAGTTTAAATCGTTCTGAAGATCGGCTAGGCAGGANGCTCGGGAGAGTGAGTGAGGTTATACCTTTGCTCCGAGAGGTTTAACCTCAATCAGAGATTCTTCACACCTTTGTTGGGTCCCAAAGAGCTTAAGGATGAAGCCCCTGGCTCTGCTGTAAGGCCTATGTATGATTTCAACCACAGCCGATTTTGATTGTAGGTTGAGAGCCATGGTAGAGGCTACTTCAAAGGGGGAATAAAGGGGAATTGATGGGGGTTTGGCTTTCCTTCACTGTTGTGAAGGTGTAGAGCCAATTTATTTGAAGTTTGGTGCTGTGTAGGTTAGAATTGAAGTTTGGTCCTGGTTTCGGGCAGGAATTCAAACTCAAAATTGGATTTCTGTGGTGGAATTGGGAGAGGGAAATGGATTGTAATCTGTTAAGGAACTCTTAGAGAAGCTCTCTGAGGAGTTTGGGAGGCCTTGGTGAAAAAATTTTCTTATTTTCCTATTCATGGCCTTGGGGGGTATTTTATAGAAATTGGCCAAGGTGAAGCTTGGCTGGCCAATTGAGGGGTTAGCCTCACTGCTTAAGTGTTAAGCAGAGGAGCTCTCAGCTCAATTTGGGTTGAGGTGGCTTCTTCGCATGAATTTGGGTATTAGCCATGTGAGGGCTCATGGTTTTGGGCTTTAGCTTAGGTTAAATGATTGGGTCATGGTTAAAGCTTATAATGAGCAGTAAAAATGGCACCATAGGGTATTGACATGTGATATAGCAAGTTCCTTGATTTAACCCTCTCTTTATCCTAATTAAAAAAAAATATTTTTACCCATGAGATAAATATCAAGCTTAACCATGGGTTATTGGCTGAAACTAAACCTTTTACCCATGAGATAAATATCAAGCTTAACCATGGGTTTGTGGCTGGTTTTAAACTCAACCTGAGATAAATATCAAGCTTAACCATGGGTTGGTGGCTGGCTTTAAACTCAACCTTAGAGTCTATTATAAGTATGGTAAGGCTCATTTGACCATACCAAGCTCAATTGATTTGGATTTGGCCATAAGTCCAAAAATGGAAGGCTCATTTGACCATACCAAGCTCAATTGGTTTGGATTTGGCCATAAGTCCAAGAAGGTGCATGTGACCAAATCTTGTGTTTGGACTAGGTTATACATGTCAATTGACCCAATTAAATATGAAATTTGGTGTAAGAGACCATGAGGAACAACTTTTATGAAGGATGAAAGTCATTTCAATGGCATTTGGTGTAAGAGACCATGAGGAACAACTTTCATAAAGAGTGAAAGCCATTTTGAGGTTAATTGGTTAATCAATTTGGTGGATTTTTTATTTTTGACCCATTTTAAGCATGTTGGGCTAAGCTTGGGTCAAACTTGGGCTAGCCATGAGATAAGTCCAAATTGATTGTTGTTTTTGGTGTAAAACATCATGATGAACATCTTTCATGAAGGATGAAAATTGTTTTGAAGTTGATTTAATGGTCAATTTGGATGGATTTTGATGGGTTTTGGATTTAGACCCAAATTAGGCATATGGGGCTAATTTGGGTCAAACTTGAGCTAGCTTTGGACTAAGCTCAAATTGATTATTTTGTTTGGTCACAAATGACCTCTCAAATGATTTTCAACAAAAAATGGATGCCAATTTGAGGTCTAAGGCATTCAATTGTTGAAATTTGGGGTGTTAGCCAATATTGAGAGCTCAAATTGATTGTTGTGTTTGGTCACAAATGACCTCACAAAGGATTTTCAACAAAACTTTAATTTGAGGTCTAAGGCATTCAATTGTTGAGATTTGGGGTGTTAGCCAATATTGGGGCTAATCTTGGGAATTTTGATTTGAGGTTTAGGGCATTCAATTGTTGAGATTTGGGGTGTTAGCCAATATTAGGGCTAATTTGGGTTTTTGGTCAAAGTTGGTCAAATTGACCAAATTGGACCATGATGTAGTTGGACAATATGAAATTTGGAATATTTTGGATTGATTGAGATTTTTTGGGAATTTTTGGAATTTTTGGATTTTTTTTTGGGTCATGGAGGGACATTTTGGTAATTTGGCCATTTTTAGAAATTTTGTCAGTTTTGGCAAATTTGGATGTATTCAAAATGTTTGGAATGAGTTTTAATAAATTTTGCGTATTTTGGCAAAATTTGGGAATTTTGTCAATTTTGGGTCCCAAGGGCAGTTAGTAATTTAGCAAAAGACCAAGTTGGGCATTTCAAGTGCAATTGGGTAGAGAGCCATTTTGAATGAGTCATGGACCAATGAAATATCCATTTTGGGTCCCCATGTATTGGTCTTAGCCAGGGTATTGTGAGGGTATGGTGAGGGTATGGTGAGGGTATTGTATACCTTAGCTCCGAACCAACATCCAGGGTGAATCCTAAGGTCAAGTAGCCCTATAGGAACTCNACCCAGGGTCAATCCTAAGGCCAAGTAGCCCTATAGGAACTCTCCTTGAGTTCCCTCATAATGATCTTACCTACTAAGTGCTAGAGGTTAGGACCAATATGTGGAACTTCAAGTTGAGTAAAGAGAAGAGTTTTGAGTTTCTAATGGTGATGGTACCTTTTCTAGTTTTCTAAGACGAGTCCGAGGAAAGTTCTATGGCTAGACCTAGGCTACTAAAGAAATTTCTAGACCTCAACCAAAAGTGAGGTCAACAGTCGGGATCACTACCCAGTC
This sequence comes from Phalaenopsis hybrid cultivar, assembly GCA_002079205.1. Lineage (NCBI taxonomy): Eukaryota > Viridiplantae > Streptophyta > Magnoliopsida > Asparagales > Orchidaceae > Phalaenopsis > Phalaenopsis hybrid cultivar. Next base: position 483,215 of record JXCR01104867.1, on the reverse strand, counting down.
AAAGGTATGGCATCACTTTATTTCTGCTAGATTTTTACCAACAAATCATCTTGCTGATGTATGAAAGATGGCGTTGTGTTGAACTATTGCATTTAAAACATGAAAGCAATAGATATTGGTGCACTTATAGTTCATCATGCTTGAAGTATAGCTGGTAGTTCTACAGCTAGTGGTTTGAGATACCTGCTCTAATTTTCACTTTATTTGAACAATTAGGAGTAAAGTCTCATAGAAATGAAAAATTATTACAACCACAAAATCCTATTAGGAAGAATATGATTCAAAGAGTTGAATCATTTATTGAATCTAGAGGAGGCGAAGAAGGGATAGACCCTCTACATCAGCTGCAGGGACATCTACCTCTCGCCCTGGATCATTAAAAAACATTATGGACCAACTCATGATTCAAAAGATCGATATAATTAATATTCAGGGTCTGTTGGGAGAAATTGAAGCAAGAAATGCTTATAATCATAAATATCAACAAAGCATAGTTCAACATGATGTTGATTTTGAGAATGTTATGGTGAGACATCTTTGGGAAGAGCACAAAGTGGAATTTCTTCCTTGTCCTAGTTTCACTCCCTATGCTCCTATTATGGATAAAGATGAGGAAGAAGAAGAAGAAGAGGATGATGATGATGAGTAAGGAGATGAAAACTGATACTTTTATGAGTCTAGTGTAGTTTGCTTTTGTGTTTGTTTATTACTTGTGATTGAAATGTGTTGTATTTTCTTTTGAGAACTGTTGTAGTAAAAATTTTCATGTTGTGATTTGGACATAATTGTAATAGTAATTGTAAACATTTGCTTTTTCTGCATTTTTAGTATTTTCAATTTTGTTTTTCAGTTTTTGTGTTTTTGTTTTTAATTCTCAGCAAATTCCTTAGAATATTTTATATTTCATTTAATGATTTAAAGAATGTATGTTTTTAAAGTTAGTATCAGCAATATACTAGAGTCCAGTTTCATAATAAAAAATCTTCTACAAGTCATTTTTTATTTTCATGCATTTACTGTTTTCCTTCACCTATGAAAATTTTGTACTAAAACACTTTTAAACTTACTTGAAAACTTAAGTTTGGGGGAAGAAAATTTTCTTTTAAAAAGAAGTAAACAAAATTGTATATGTCCTTAATTAACTATATTTTTAAAATTAATTTAACATGACCTACGGATATTAAGATTTAACTTTAAATTTCTATACTTATGTTTATAAATATTATGGTAAATTTAGGTAAAAATTTTTTAATAATGAAGGTCAAATATAAAGTTAAAGATATTTGGTATGATAATATAAGATTATGCTTTTCTATTAAAAGTAAAGGAAGTCGTATATTTGAAGTATTAAGAATTTTAGATTTCATGTAAGCAGAAAAGAATGAGACTTTATGAAAAATCATAAACTAATATAAATTTATAAAGTGAAGAAAGGTATGCAGTTTTGACTTTAAGAAGAGCAAAGTGAAGTTCCAAACTATTAAAGGCTATTCAGATATAGTAATCCTCACTTAAAAAAAAAAAAGAAAAAGAAAAAAAAAAGAAAATAAAAATAACTGAGGAGAAGCTTGAGGAGACACCTAATAAAAAATTGGCTTCACTTGAATCAACTTAAGGAAGAAACTTTATTAAATTTTCTAAACTTTTATTGGAGTATTAGTAGCATTCCTAGTAAAGTCTTCATGAAGTTCTTTTTCATATGAATACTCTAAATTTTCTTAATATGACAAATTGCAATTTTTCTTGAAATTAATAGAGATTCAAAATCTTAAATTTAATTACTAAGTACTCCTAGAATTAGAATTTGAATATAAGTTATTAAAGGTTTTTCTTAATTTTTGTTATTCTATTAATTAAACTAAAGTATAGAAGTTGCAAGTAAATATCTATCATAAGTCATAAGCTTTTATGTAATAAAAGTGTCACTTGAGGATAAGTAATATTTAAGTTTGGAGGGATTTTGATACAACAAAATAAGATACTATTTTTAAGGACATAATTTATGCTTATTTTTTGTGATAATGCACTTTAAATAAGGGTATTTTTATGCTTTTATTGCAAGTATATCAAGTATATCATTTTTAAGTATTTGGAGCAAAAATGGTAAAAAGAATAAAATTTGGAACCGAAACAACAAATTTTGGAATTTTGGCGCATGATGCGCCTTTTAATAGTGGCTCGACGCATGATTCACCAGAACTAGTGCATGATGTGCCAGAGATGAATTTTTGCGAATTAAGTTAGTTCGAGACAAAGTTTGCATGAATTTTCAAAGGGGCACTTGTTCTACACATCTATTGAAGTAATTCAATGCATCTAGACACTTTGGAAGGTTCTTTAATGAAGGAATATGTCTCTTGAATCAAATGACACATCCTTTAAATTCAAAAGAGTTAACTTTTAGAGGGAAATTTTTTAAGGAATTTTGAATTCCTTTTGAAAAGAGGCATCCCAAAATAAAAGAAGAAGATTTTAAGGAGTTGAGGGGGGACGAAAAGGACAATAAAGTAGGGGTGGCGTGAAAGGAAAGGGGAGAAAAAAAGGAGAATTTCATCAAGGTTTGTAAGATGAGAGGGAAGGTGAGAGATTTCTTCTTCATTACACTATAAAGAGAAAATTGAGTGTGCTTGTGATCCCGACTTACTGCTTATATGCAACAGTATAACAATAATTTTGATTATATTTTTCACTTATATTTTCTTATTTTGCAACAAAACCAAAAACTTGATTCTTAAGAAAAATAAAAATTTAACTTTTAATTTATATATATTGGGATACTACGCAAGTATACGTATCGTTATAAAGTAATATAAGAATTTTATATTAAGACCTGAATATTAAACCCATAGAGAGATTATGTAATATGTACCTTTAAAAACTTTCTACTTTTAAAAAGATAATTATTTAAACTAAAGACGATTCTTGCAATAATGAAAACTTAAATATTTTTGGTATTTTCAACATTTTGATAGAACAATAACAATTTAAAAAGATAACTAGAGTATTTGCAGAAGAAAAGGACTAAAGAAGAAAAATATCTTTCTTCTTATCATGAGTCAGTAATAAGTAATAGGACTTCTGTTGTGGAAGTATGCAAATTGTGTTGTGTCAAATAGGAGCAATAATATTCTTTACCCTTATTATAAATGCTATAAAGAACATTGGCTAATTTGAAATTTGAATAGTTCTGAAGATCGGCTAGGTAAGGAAGATACTAGCTCTCACTGTATAGTTCCCTCGATTTCCTCTACCTGGGGGCTAACATTCTCGTACCAAAACCTAAAATAATAAACCAAGTTTAGGGCTTTAACCGTCATTTTATAGTCCTCTAACTCTACACCCTTCAATGAATATTTCTTTATTTATTTGCACTCAATCATATGAACTACATTCTCATTCATACAACCTCATGTGATTCTTTCCAATTGTTGACTGAGACAATACCAGCCTGGTTCTTACATGTTCTCACAATAAATTTTAATATCTGGATTGGTCAAAAATAGAAGTAAATGATATGCATGGATTTAAATAATCACAACTTTTTCACATTAAAGATCAATACTCTCCACAACTTCCATCCAAACTTTAATTACTTATCATTTTAAGGAAAAAATAAAGAAAACTACTCAGAATACATTGGATTGGACAAATCAAGAAGTAAATGAAGTGCATGGATTTAAATCATCACAACTTCTTCCAACTCAATACTCTCCACAACTTCCATCAAATAATTACTTATCATTTTAAGAAGAAAGATAAAGAAAACTACTCATAATCCATGGAGAAAATTTAATTACTTATCATTTTAAGAAGAAAGATAAAGAAAACTACTTAGAATCCATGGAGAAAACGAATTACTTATCATTTTAAGAAGAAAGATAAAGAAAACTACTCAGAATCCATGGAGAAAAAAAACCACACTTTAGTTTAAAAGTCATCACAACTTCCAACATTAAAGATCAATACTCTCCACAACTTCCATCCAAAACTTAATTACTTCGATGATAAATAAAGCTATCAAAATCCATGGAGAAAATAAAACCACACTTTAGTTTAAAAGAAGAAATCATTGTCAAACCAACAAAAAGTCTCATGAAAACTACTCAAAATCCATGGAGAAAACAAAACCACACTTTAGTTTAAAAGAAGAAATCATAGTCACTCAGAATCCATGGAGAAAACAAAACCACACTTTAGTTTAAAAGTAGAAATCATTGTCAAATCAAAATCCATGGAGAAAACAAAACCACACTTTAGTTTAAAAGTAGAAATCATTGTCAAACCAATAAGAAGTCTCACAAATTCAAGTGCATAAATTTAAATCATCACAACTTCTTCTAACATTAAAGATCAATACTCTCCACAACCTCCATTGTTCATGGATTTAAATCATCAAAACTTCTTCCAACATTAAAGATCAATACTCTCCACAACTTCCATCCATATTTAAATTTTCACAACTTTTTCCAACATTAAAGATCAATACTCTCCACAACTTCCATCAAATAATTACTTATCATTTTAAGAAGAAAGATAAAGAAAACTACTCATAATCCATGGAGAAAATTTAATTACTTATCATTTTAAGAAGAAAGATAAAGAAAACTACTTAGAATCCATGGAGAAAACGAATTACTTATCATTTTAAGAAGAAAGATAAAGAAAACTACTCAGAATCCATGGAGAAAAAAAACCACACTTTAGTTTAAAAGTCATCACAACTTCCAACATTAAAGATCAATACTCTCCACAACTTCCATCCAAAACTTAATTACTTCGATGATAAATAAAGCTATCAAAATCCATGGAGAAAATAAAACCACACTTTAGTTTAAAAGAAGAAATCATTGTCAAACCAACAAAAAGTCTCATGAAAACTACTCAAAATCCATGGAGAAAACAAAACCACACTTTAGTTTAAAAGAAGAAATCATAGTCAACTACTCAGAATTTTTATCCATTACTTAATTACTTATCATTTTAAGATGAAAGATAAAGAAAAATACTCAAAATCCTAACACTTTAATTACTTATCATTTTAAGGAGAAAGATAAAGAAAACTACTCATAATCCATGAAAAAAACAAAACCACACTTTAGTTTAAAAGTAGAAATCATTGTTAAACCAACAACAAGTCTCAACTAAAACCAAAAGTAGTATAAAACAAATGATAAAAATNCTCACAACAAATTTTAACATCTGGGTTGGCCAAATCAAGAAGTAAATGAAGTGCATGGATTTAAATCATCACTACTTTTTCCAACATTAAAGATCAATACTCTCTACAACTTCCATCCAAAACTTAATTATTCATCATTTTATGAAGAAATATAAGGAAAACTACTCAGAATACCTGGAGAAAACAAAACCACACTTTAGTTTAAAAGAAGAAATCATTGTCAAGCCAACAACAAGCCTTGACTGAAACCAAAAGTAGTCTAAAACAAAAAGATAAAAACATATCTCAAGTCTTCCAACAAACTCTTATATTTTTTTAAATCTCTTCTCTTTTACAATCATGAAAAATAAAATAACAAAAAAGATAAAGTAAATAAAAAGCGGTTCCTGAAAATCTCTCTAAACTAACTCCCGAGAGAAGAACTTTCATAACTTGCCAATATTTTTCAGGACTCTTTTCTAAGTCCTATCTTCTTTCTTTTATAGTTTTCCAAGATGTGCCTTGGGATCTCTTCAAAATATTTCTTGATTCGTTGTATTTTCCCAAGAGACGCATCCTTTCATAATAGTGACCTCTACAACCACCTATTAAGCCAATAGGTGCCTTAAAAACCTCTTCGAAACTCATGAAAATTGATTTTATTCGTCTAGTAACTGCCACTGGCACTTAAGCACGGGGTCTCAGTGCTTAGACATAGCCTTCTCTGTTTAACCGGTGCTTAAGCGTCGGATCTGGCGCTTAGGCGCCAAAACTATTTTGCACAACTTTTCACCTTTTTGCTTTAAATTTTATCCTTTTTTGCTTCGTTAAGCATTTTTTTCCATTTTTACTTGTATCTGCAAAAAAAACACAAAAATACCTTCCATTAAAGTGCAATATCTCAAAAATAGGTATAAAAATGTGTCTCAAAACACTATATATTTTAGGTGTATTAGATCACATCGAGCAGAGGGTAGAAGGGGTCGAGTCTTTTAGCACAAAAGAAGAGAGTATATTCTTTCAAAGATGAGGCTGTGCTATAGATGTTCAAAAAATTAATGAAGAAGTTTGAATTTAAATTGCCAGAACCAAAGAAGCTAGAAGAAGCTGACCAGAAGGACTATACCAATTTCTGCCATTGCCACTAGATGCTAGGGCATACAATAGAGGGTTGTTTCATTTTCAAGGATTGGCTCGAGAGGAACTTTAAAGAAGGAATTATAACCACCCAAAAAAAAATTTAAAAGAATCTGGATAAGGTTCTGTAAATTTGATTTTGGCCGATCCAATCACTCTGATAGATCTAGATGCAACACTTACAACATTCAAAACACTGATTCAGAATTTTTTGCTACATAGTAATGCCATTCAAGCTAAAGAACCCCAGAAACCTACCAACGAGCAATGAAGAAGATCTTTGATGACCTCATTCACAATCAAATGAAATGCTAGGTGGATGATTTGATCACAAAAAAAAAATAGAAAATACACCATTTGTATGATTTGAGGATTGTGTTCGAACGATTACGATAATATAATCTCAAGATAAATCCCCTAAAGTCCACCTTCAGCATCACCTCCCTAAAATTTCTAAGATTCATTGTTCGTCATCAGGGAATCAAAATTGGCCTAAATAAGATTAAGGCTATCTTTGAAATGCCTCCTCCTAAAACCTTGAAGAAACTACATTCCTTTCAAGAAAGTTTGCATATCTGAGAAGGTTTATTTCTAATCTTTTGAGTAGGTTTCATCCCTTCTCGGCATTAATTAGAAAGAATGGAAAATTCATTTGGGAAGAAAAATGCCAACGGGCCTTTTAGGACGTTAAGAATATTTGATGACACCTCCTCTTTTTTTATCCTCTATCCCAGGAAAATTGTTGATACTTTATATCGTGGCTTTAGGCAACTCTCTTAGAGTCCTGTTAGCCTAGGTCAATGACGAGGGTAAGGAAATAACACTATACTACTTGAGTCTCCATCTAATACCGTCAGAGCTAAAGTATCAACCTATTAAGAAGCACTGTCTATCTTTAATTTTTACCACCCAGAAGCTTAGGAATTACATGATTTCTCATAAAATTACCCTTATTTTGAAAGTTAATTCATTACAATATTTGCTAACTCTGCCAAAACTTTCCGGACGTCTAATAAGATGGTTGATGGTTTTATTTCAATTCAATATAAATTTTTCTCCCCTCTGCCCTATCAAAGGATAGATTTTAGCAAATTTCCCCATTGAACAGTAGCTTCCAGTTGGGTCCCCTTTCAATGATGAGCTACCAGATGAACATATATTACAAATAGAATTGTCTGGAGTCAGACAATGAGAAATGTACTTCACTGGAGCTTCATCAGCTAGAATAGTTATACCAGGCTAAGCCAAAAAATGTTTGATTTTCGTCATGATAGATCAGGGTATGTTGAGATTCTCCTATCATCTGAAAGAGCCGTGCAGAAACAATGAAGCAGAGTATGAAGCATTTATCATCGGATTGGAATTGGCAATCTCAATAGATATAATAGACCTTTCCATCTATGGCAACTCACAACTCATCATCCAAAAAGTTGCCAGACAATCAAAGATTTTGAAACCAAGGCTAGCAGAATACCATCGGTACACGATCAAGTTGCTGGAATGTATTCCTAATGTGACTCTATACCAAATTCCTCGTGGAGATAATGCCCATGTCGATGCTTTAGCAAAATTTGCTAATGAATTGGCATGTCCCCCAGAGGATTCCATCGACACTATAGTAAAATGACATCAGGTTCTATCTCAAGACGACCTCAACAATCTACACAGCTCAGAAAAGAAGAAGAAATGATGATTGCAGTTGTTGCCATTAACGAAGATTGGTGTAAGCCATTAATAGAATATTTTCAAACTAGAAAACTGCTAGAAGACAAGTCTGATGCATATCACATCACGAGAAGAGCTATGTCATATGCTATATTTGGTGATGTCCTCTAAAGAAGATCATTTGATCAAATGTCGTTAAGTTATCTAAGTAGAGCAGAAGCACATAACATCATCAAAGAAGTGCATGTCGGATTGTGTGGAGCTCACCAGTCAGGGTTGAAGATGGAAATGAAGATTAAAAGACTCAGAAATTATTGGCCAAGAATGATATTTGATTGCATTGATACAGCTAGAAGGTGTCACCTTTTTCAAGTACATGGGGTGGCCTTACACAAACCTCTGAATGTGCTACGCCCAACCGTTACCTCATGGCCATTCGAGCTTTGGGGCATGGACATAATAGATCTAATAGACCCTCCATCCTCTAAGGGACACAAATTTATTCTAGCAGCCATGGATTACTTCTCCAAATGGGTAGAGCCAAGCCATTACGAGAGGTTACAACACAGAATGCAGAGCAATTTACAAAAATGGAATAGGCTTCAAGAGCACAAAAATAAAAAATTTTATCAAATAGTATTAGATAAACTAGAGATACTCTACGATCTACTATACAAGAGGAAACGACCTAGCGGAGGCATTTAACAAGATGTTCGTGCAAATTTTGAAGAAGATGTTGGACAAAAATAAAGCGAGTGGCATGATAAATTGTTAGAAGCTTTGTGAGCCTACAGGAAAACGTTCAGAACAACCACTCAATGTACACCCTACGCACTTGTGTATGGGTCTAAGGTTGTCTACCGCTGGAAGTCTAGACACCGTCTCTCAGAGACGTAGTCGCCAATCAGATTATAATAGAAGAAAGTGAAAAAATCAAAATTTAAGAATTGGAAATTCTCAAGGGAAAACTATTAGAAGCACAATGGCATTTAGAGCTCTTCTAAGCCAGGATGGTGCATGCTCATGACAAATTGGTCTGCCCAAAGATGTACAAAGTTGGCAACCTCATTCTTGTTCTCAAGAGGCCTATTCTTACACACTGTAAGATAGGTTGAAAATTTGAACCAACTTGGGAGGGACAATATACCATAGAGAAGGTCTATTGAAGAAAATCTTATCAACTGGTGGATTTCTAAGGTGAACAAAGTGTGTTATCGGTTAATGGTTGATATTTAACGATATATTACATGATACGCCTAAAAATGACTACATTTTCATATTTATTTATGCTCAATTTCAATGATTTTAATGATATTACACTTTAGAGGAAGGTATTTTGCATATTTTGGTTTTAAGGACAAGCAAAAACGGTGCAAATTGGAGCAATTACAAGCAAGAAAGAAAATTTTGTCCTCACACATTTTGATATGTCTTTCAATGCTTAATCTCTTTTACAGTTCTCACACATTTTTAAATAAAATTACACTTTAAAGGAAGATTATTTTTATGCTTATTTTGTATTTCTATCTATTACGAATGCAACTGAACTGAAACAAACAGAGATAAAATGGAGCCAAATAAAGCAAAATGGTGAACCTGTGCATGGTGAGAGCCGACGGTGGCAGAACCGGCGCGATAGTGCTAGAGTGCAGAAAATGACGCCAAAAAGGCCCCGAAAGTGCCCAAAATGGTGCCAACAGTGCCTAAGATGGTTTGGATGCAATCTTGAGCAAATTTCTAGAAGATTCAATGTATTTGGATGCTTTTTGGATGGTTGCTTAAGGCATCTCTTGGGAAATTCATCCCTACACTATAATAGAGTGCTTTTATGTCAGAAAAAGTGGTGTGTGTGAGTAGAAAAGTGTGGAGAATGTTTATAGAACTTAGAATAGGAGTATAAATGTAGATTTTTACCTTTTTGGAGAGATTGATGAGGGGATTTTGAGAGAATCTATAAGGGAATGTTCTAGCATTGTATTGATCAGCGGGAGACTTTGTGGTAGAGATTTTTATCTTTCTTTCTATGGAAAAAAGCTAAGTATTGTGTTCTTTATTAACTTATGATTTTGTAAACACGTATGTAGTAGATTTTTTTTGATTTAATGAATTTTTTTGTTGTGTTTTCTTCGTTCTTTGTGATGTGTTTCTCTTACTCTTTGTTCTTTTTTGGAAATAGTGGCATAAGAAAATTATGTCATTATTTTCCTTTTACTTTTCTTTTCCAATGAGTAGGATTCATGTTTAGGTTATTGGTATGCATGCTAGAAGAAGTTTTAGTTATAACTTGTGATAGTTTTTAAACTTTGCTCTTAATTTACTTTTTCACCTGGCCAATTGAATTGTTAAAATATGTTGTGAAAACATATGTTCTGGGAAATGGAGTATGAGTTCTACAACAGAGTGAGAAGCACATTTAAGTCCATGAAAGAGTATTTTGTTTATGGGATTATGTGCAAATAAATAGGGAAATATACTTTGTTGGGTGTAGAATTAGAGATTTCTAGGGTGACAGAAAAAATATCTTGGTGTAGAAAAATCACAAAAATAAAAGAAAAATACCCTAGTGCTCAGTGAACTGAGGAGAACAATGTGGAAGTAGTTTGAAGTTTCTTCTGATGCATATTTTATTTTTTAATTAATTAAATATTGTTCGAAGTATTTTGATTCTCCATTTATTCAAGTATTTAACCATGGCTTGATATTTTTGCATGTTGTTGCCTCTGTCATGGGGGATATTCTCTAATTTTTCTAAAGTCATAGAAGACCCCCAGACAGAGATCCATATTTTTTAAGTTTATATCTACTATTTGCATGGATTAATCATAATAATCAGCAAGTTTCTTTGAAAAATCCAAGAAAATTTTGGTAGGTTCACTGTGACCAGAGAACCCTAGGAAAAATTTTTAATGAGTCAAGTCATTAAGAACACATCTAATTTTCATAAGACCCTAAGATACAAAGAAAATTAATTTGGGAAAAATAAGGATCTAAATGGCTTGACTTTGATTCTCCACTGTAACTTAAAGTTCAGAGGACTGTCCATAAAAATTTCAAAGCATTTGGAGTTCATTTAGCAATCTAATTTGATTTTCTAAGTTAAACGGGGTTTTAAACACTAAAACTATTTTTAATAATCAAAATATAGCTTTAAAAAATTATAAAATTGGTTTTGTAAGTTCTCTATGATTAGAGAGATTTTCTAAAAATTGAAATTGTAATTCAAATGAAATTTTCATTTTTTTAAGCATATTTGAATATTTAAATAAAAAAAATTTACAAAAATCATATAATTAATAAAATTCATGGTAATATTCTAAATTGTTTCCTAAACCCTTTGGAGCAACTGGAATATTTTCCCTAATTTTTTAAGTAAACATATTGAATTTTAAAGCTTAAAATAATTTTTAAAGGCTAAAATAGGATTTCCCTTAATTTCTCACTAAAATAATTCTAATTAATAAAAGAAAAATCATAAAAATGTAAAATTTGTTTTTCTGGGAAACTTAATTTTCCACATTTGAAATATTTTATAATTAATTAACACTCTAGAATTCAAAATAATTCTAATAATTCAAATAAAATTCTAAAAATTATGAAATTTGGTCCAAGTGGTTCTCTGGTTTAATTCTACCTCCAGTAAAAATTTCAAGTGATTAGGCTTTGCCTTGGTCAAGTTATTGAATTTTCATTGAAAAATGCTATTTTTACTTGTAAATAATCATCTAAATTAAATTAAATTTTAAAAAAAAATCACATTTTCTCCTCTGATGTCTTAATTGACTCATGCGTGAAGTGGGATAAGAATTCCAAATTCATTTGAATTAAATTTGATAAATTATGAAGTGATAGAGCCTTAGGGACGAAAGTGCAATTTTGGAAATTTAGCCTAATTAACATTTAAGCTTACTTCAAGAAAGGGAAATGTGTAATCATTGATCTTAATTAACATATTCAGATAATTGAAATATAAGGAATTAATTGGTAGACACCAATTCCACTTTTCTTAATTAAAAAATAAATTTGTAATTTCTTAAATTTCCTAAATCATTAGAATTTGGAAGTCTATTAAATTAAATGATCCTAGACTTAGGGGTATGTTTTTGGATGTTAATAAATCACTAATTTAATACCCTTATTTGGTGTTCAAATGAGCTTGAGTCTCTTCATTAGGTGGTGAGAGGGAAGCATGGACTTGCGTCTTCCTCCCAATTTTCTGGATACCTCGGAGATCTACTCAACTTAGTATGTCTTACTTAATGAAATCATCCTCAAATGAATTAATAGGGGTTCACCAAGGCTTGATTTAGGATTTGGTAGATCACCAAAACCTTATCTTCCCACTCTACATAACATGCTTTTGATATATAAATGCTCTCACATGCATTTTGATTTTTAGTTGAAGATGACGGGAAGACCATCTCGGTACGCTTTTATTTTAATTTATTTTACCTGCATTTCTAGTTTACTATATTTTACTTCTCAGTACGTTACTGTCCTTACTCACCTGCATGTATGAACAAAAACACAAACTTGCATGTTAAACAACGATGTCATCCTGCATGAAAACCAGCCGCAAAATTAAAACCAAAAATAAAATCAACCAAGATAAATTCACTTCCACAACATTCAAAATATAAGACAACTCAAAATTTAGTCACAAATATCACAAAATCATAATTGCCACTAAATTAAGATGTCTTTGTCGGATGATCGGGAATCCCTCGGAGGAGGTAACCTACGGTTGCTAACGAGGCTTCTCATGGTCTAAATGAAAGTATGGAACTCATTAAGTTGAGTTTAGTAAATTCAATTGGACTAAGTGAATCCGATAGAAAATAGTGGTACCGGAATGAGGGAACCGTAGGATCCTAAATGGTATCGCTCTAATCAATTTTAACGTGCCCCATAACATATAAAGAACTTTAACCATCGGGCCATTTGATTTGACATCATGACCTGACACCTTAGAAAGCTCAAACTCGTTACGATGAGAGGCTTGGAGCTGGCACTGAGGGTAGCACGACCATCTTCAAGAGGAACTACAACAACATATCATTCCTTAGAATTAAACAACAAAGTCATAGGATTTTGAGGTTGTCTGCCTAGTACAATATAAATCTTCAACTCATCTTTAGGCCTTTGTGTAGCTCTGCTATATAATACAAGCCCTAACTCATCTTGGGGTTCTGAGGTTGTCGTCCGTCACGACCTAAACCCTCACATCTTTCAGGCTATTTGTGTGATCATTTCACATAAATGTAAGCCCTAAACTAATAAAATTGGCAAGATGAAAAACTCAAATAAATTTCTCCTCAAAATTGAAGCCAAGCTACAGAATAGACAGGGAAGTCACTGAGGTTCTCCTTCAGATCTATGACATCCCCTAGTTCTTCCTCCTTTGGATTAAAAAAACAAAATGTGCTAAATTTGAGCCATTCCAATTTCACGCCACTTTATTCGATTTTGTTGAAAAGTTCTATCCTTTGACCTTATTGAAGATAATATTTCATGATTTTTATCGAGAGTTTTCATAGGCGTCTTTGGTCATTTAAGATGTAATTAACTATGGAGGCTTGCCTTTATTGGAAGCTTTTCTGAACCCAACTTAAGATAAACCCTATTTAATCCTTTATATTAAATAGGGAAATTTATCGGGATATAAAATGGTTTCACAGATCAAACAGATGTCATTAATTTCTTATTTTATTTGATTGAGCCTCATCCTCAAGTCTTGTGTTTATCCTTTGGGATAGATACAGAGTCTGAGGTATAGTGCTCTTTCAATTAAACTATGAAAAATATGGGGTCAATTTGATTTCATATTTTTCTAAAACTTTTAAATATATGTAAATTAAAATGTCCTTCAGAAGCCGGCGATGGTGATCAACAGCTTTTAACGGGTAACTCCTCAAACCAAAAGTAGTGATCGACAGCTTCTGGCGAGTCCATTGGAGATTAGCTTTTCTCTTCATTTAAATTAGGGAATCTTATCTTCATACATTGGTAATGTGTTCATGTCCCTCATGAACTAAATTACCCTTTGTTTGTTGGCATATTTTACCCATCTCTATCTTGGGAAAGTACGGTCAACTCTTCGGACTTCAGAACCATTTGTTCAACTACCTTTGAAAAGAGATGTTCAAGAGACCATTAAGGACTTCTTAATCTTCATGTGGGGTCGGAACCCAAATAGGTGTGTTTGTGGGTTAGTTCCACTTGGGCATTATGCGTTGTTAAGTTGGTCCTGCACTAGGTCCTAAACACTTCACATCTCTCATTCGAGTTTGATTTACTGATTTGCAAATTAAATCAAATTTTGGCATGCTGCATGTGCTCTTTAATTCCACTTATATTAATTAAATATTTCTACTTTCAAACTATTTCTACTAAAATTTTAAAATCTCCACAAATTAATTAAAGACTTACCCGGTCTACAAATCTACCTCTATTAATTTTTAGTGCTCGCACAAGGATTACGAGGTATTGACCAAATAGTTAACCTTAGAACTTTCTTTTTTAAAAGCTACTACAATGGCGTGCCCAAAACTCACTTTTTCATGTGACCTGCCGATGAGCTGCAATGCTCGCAATGTCGTTCCCACCAAAAGGAGAAACCACAACAGGAACCGTTCGTTGTAATGGAAGTCGTGATGAAAGTCGCCACTCCAGAAGTTCAAGAGCCGTTTGCTGAATTTAACCTAAACAATTTTCAAAACTTTCCTTCTTATAAGAAAGTTAAGACTACTACCATCAGGGCACCTAACATGCCTGTTGTTCTTGTTGCTGCTAATGGAAAAAAAGTTATGATCATTGAAGACCTGACTGATGGGTTGGCTCGGGAACATGGAGTTTTCATGGACGATGATTAAGATTTTGACTTCAATGATTATGTCAAAGAAGATTTCATGGATGTTCATGTCATTGAAACCAGAGCCACTGCATCTACATGCGACGCTAAAAATTTTGTCGAAGAGATTGTCGTAGATGAGTTGCGTAGGGCTGTCTTCCTATGGGATGAGCAAGTCAGCCAATTGAAGAAAAGGATGGAAGAGATGGCTGCCTCCATAACCGCCATGGCCACAGTTCAAGGACAATCTCAGGTACCACAGTTAGTCTCTCCAGAAGTCAACCAATCAGAGATTATACATATCATGGATGAAAGGAGGGAAGTCACCTCAACAAATAGGGATGAGCAACCAAAGAAGGATTCTCCATCGAAAGCAATGTTAGAGAAGGAATTTAAGCAAATGACCGAGCAAGTTTGGGAGGCCTTAAACCAATCTAAGTGTGGTGCACTGGTTTTAAATGGTAGACCTTCCCTAGAAGAATTTGATGTCATACCCTTTCCTAAGGGTTTTGTGTCCCCAAACTTTAAGATATTTGATGGGACTGGAAATCCCATACAGCACATAGCACATTTTCAAACCAGTTGTGGCAACACAAGAGGTAACGAAGCTTTACTCTTCCAATAGTTTGTCAACAGCCTATCATGAATTGCTTTCTATTGGTATGACAATTTGTCCAATGGATCAGTTAAGACATTCACCGAATTGGAAAAATTATTTGTGAAAAGATTTGCTGCAGTGCAACATCATGTGTCTATTGGAGATCTGATGATGGAAAAGCAAAAGCCCAATGAGACTTCAGTGTATTACATCTTGAGGTGGAGAAATCTTAGCATAAAATCTAAACCTCAATTACAGGATCATCACACAATTGAGATCTTACTCAAAAGCATCTATGGGCCAGTAGCTTTAATGCTTAAGGGACTCACCATTAAATCCTTCAAGAAGCTACTCGGTAAAGCCAGCAGTCTTCAGGCAGAAATTAAACATATGGATTCTCATGAGAATTCTAAAGCAACCAATATATTTAAAAAGAAGTCAGGAATAGTGGCAACTTTTGATAAAGGAAAACAACCAATGAAGATACACATAGAAAATCCTTGTCAGACGTCATCACAGCACACTCAACAAGAAACACAACAATATGGCCAGTCTAGCCAAAAATCGTCTCAGGGAGGATCATACCGATCAGAGAATAAGAAAATGACCATTACAGAATGAAGGAAAGTGGTGTATTCCTTCAAAGATGAAGCAGTACCCAAGATGTTCAGAAGTATGATGAAGAAGCCTGAGTTCAGACTACCAGATCCAAAGAAACCCGAAGAGGTTGACAAGAATGATCAACCAAATTATTGCCCATATCACGTATTACTAGGGCACACTATAGAAGATTGTTTTGTCTTCAAGGATGGGCTCGAGAGAAACCTTAAAGAAGGGAATATAACAATCCCAAAAAAATATTTAAAAGAACCAGAAAAAGGTTTCATAAATATGATTTTGGCTGAGCCAATCTCTTTGATTGACCTGTATACTAGAAAAAATGGATGGAGTACAACCTAGAACAAGCTTAAGAGGGTCCTAAACAAAATCTAAGATGCATCAAAACAAACGTCCGTTCAGCGTCTTCAGCCTGCTAAGCCCGGGATGAAGACTTCACCAAAAGATTCGTCGTCATTAAAGACAAAGAAGAAAAAGAATGCCACTATGAAGATTGATAGTACGAGGGGTAGGATAGGGGCTTCCTCTACTAGATTTGTTGTCTCAGATTCAGGGAAGAAATTCCTCGAACCCTTGAATTTGTACGGTTATCTTTTTACCCCGCCAGGGTCTTATAGATATACTGATTGTGATTTTGGCTATGTTTAAATTGTTTCTGGTAAAGACGTAATTGATTATGAGCAATCTAACTTCCATCTCAATTCCCAAAACAATCCTCAAATCCTACCAGAGTCTGATGAACTCATTGAGAAGACCGAAGAAGACATCAACAATACCGCTTATGATAGCACCGGGAGTGAGGAACAAATCATGGTACACTGCTTGCCATCAACTCAGATCTTTTTGACAAAAAAGAAACACTGGAAGATTCAACAGTGAAATCTAAGGAAGAAGGAATTACAGAAGTAAACTTGAGGACTGGGAGAGTATTACTCCCAAGAATAGCTCCAATAGATAACTGAAAGCAAATATTAACTCGAGAAGAGCTACCTCCACCTCCGGTAGTGGAGGATCCACAAAACCAGGAGAAAATTGGAAGATCATACAAAGTGAATTACAATGTGCTAGCTCATCTTAGGAAGTTACTGGCTAGATTAACCATCTACGACGCTCAGATCCTATTAAAGGAGATGAGAGAGTCTCTGGTTACAGCCTTGCTCGACCTAGAGATTTTTTTAACCCAGTTGGTCAGCACATCCTCAGATGAAGTTTGCTTGTTGAAAGAACAGTCTGGGGTAACCTTCACAGATGAAGACTTGCTGCTCGGTACCGCCGACCACAATCTTCCACTCTACATCTCTGTTAATATTAGTAGATTTGTGTTGTCCAGAGTTTTAGTAGATCTTGGAGCATCATTTAACTTGATGAGTCTAAGGACATTGGCCTATTTGGACATTGAAACCCAAGAGCTTACTGCTGATAAAATGATGTTAAGAGGATTCAACCAAAAAGGTGAGAGAGCCCTTGGATCAACTACATTACCCATGAAGGTTGGAGAACTTGTGACAACCACTAAGCTTCATATCATTAATGCCGAAACCTCGTTCAATGCTCTACTTGGCTGACCATGTATTCACGAACACAACATGGTTTCATCATCTCTACATCATTGCATCAAGTACTACAAAGAGGGATAAGAATATTGTATAAAGGAGATTTACAACTGTTTTCAGTTCATGAAGTTCACATTCATGAAGTTGCCAACTACTACGCACCTCCAAAGAAAACTGTCTTCTCTCGTGAAATTGTGACCAACAAAAGTGATGATTCAGAACAATCACAAAGATGCCTCATTTGTCATAATGAAAGTTGTCACTCCAGAAGTACAAGAGCTATCTACAGATTTAAACCTAAACTGTTCTCATGATTTCCCTTCCTGTAAGAAGGTGAAAACTACTGCTACCCTGATACCTGCTAAGTCTGTTGTTCCCTTTTCTACCAAAGAAAAGGAGATTTTGATTGTTGAAGATACAGCTGAAGGATTTACCATCCTTCCATCAGTGTTTGAAATCGGATCAAGTTAAAATTCTGTACCATTAACCCGGTCTCAAAGAAGAAATCACATATGAAGGATTGAGAAGGATGCTAAGGCCCAAATTATTGAAAAAGTATCTTTTGATGAGATTCCTCACTCGCAAACTTGGATTGTTTGAGACATCTCCGCTTCTGCGAGGGAGTACAATCCAAAACACAACACAGTCCAAAACAACACATAGATGCAAATGTAGCAAGCTCAGGCCACATAGTTCATATTATATTACAATCATGAAATGAATCTCTCAGCTTAATTTTTCATCCTCAGAATCGCCACTGTACCATTTTTTTGCAGTTCAATAATCAGGATATTGAAGATATGGAGGAAATTGCACTGCTGGTTGACCTCTAATTAGGCTCTCCAAAGATGCGTGGGATTTCTCTTCATAATCACTATTCCTTCTATTATAACTATTAGTATGATCTGCAAAACGCTCTAAATTTTATACCTTATCAGCGGTAAAATTGATATTATTCATCATCTTCTACAAGAACTCATCCTGAGTCTTAGTAAAATCACCTCTAGATGTAAAAACACGTGAAGTAGATGGTTTAGATGAAGTAGTAGAGGTAGATGCAGCAGACGTTTCTAATCCATAGCTCTTGGAGAAATCCTCCTCTATAGCTAAAAATTGAATGCTCAGAATAAGTCTTCACATTCACTTTCGTAATTGGCTTTAGAGGTAACATAACTTCATCCAAACTATCATACTTTACTCCAGCCTGCTCGCATAAAGAAAATATCAAGGAAGCAAATCCCATACATGTAGTAGTAACAGCAGCAGCTGAACAGATGATAGCGTGATAAATCAAAGCCCCTATGTTGATGGGCTTTCCCTCTTGAATACAATAATTCAACTTCGCTCTCTCTTTGGTCACTTCACTAAGATGATTGGTCGGAAGTGGATCAGCAGAAATGAAATAGTGTCAGGCCTTTGAAGTTGCACATAACTTTGAAGCTGGGAAATTTACTCTCCTCTCATTGGTAATTTTCCAAAGTCCTCTCCTAATAGTCAAGTATGAAATAATATCGTCTAACTCTACTTCCGTAGTACTATAATTTGCATAAAAACATAAATTCTCTGGTGGTAAATGGTAAAAAAGTTGATTACCTATTGAGTAAAAGATATTAACTTCCCTCCAACCATAACTCGATCTTCTTCAGCCTCTAGGAGATTTGCATAAAACTCCCTTACAACAGAAATTACAGCGATAACAAGGAAATAACAGAATTGTTCCCACTATCGGCAGACTATTAGGTCTATTACTTTTACACCTCACTATATTGATCCTAAGCTTTTGAATTGACAAATTTGCTCAAATCAAATGGGCTCTTTCCTCTCCTCTTTTTCATTCTTGGTGTCATTCTACAAATTTGATAAATTCCAAAAATAACTTTGAAATCAAGTTTAAATCACTAAACTAAACTTCCAAAAGCACTAACTAAAATTTTTACAAAAATAAACTTATATTAATTGGATTCGAGGTTAAAAATAACATAAATTTTTACAAAAAAAAAACTTATATTAATTCACAAACAAGTACAAACACATTTAACACATAGTTCTTTCTCCAAATAATCTTGTGTCGGCGCTATTTTTTTGGTTGGTAGGGAGTTGCCCGTAAGAAGCTGTCGGTCACCGGAATCGAAATCCCATCGCCTGCTTTGGAAGGACATTTTAATTTACATATATATTAGTTTTAGAAAAATATGAAATCAAACTAACCCCATATTTTTATAGTTTAAATGAAAAAGCATTGTACCTCAAATCCTGTATCTATCTCGAAGGACAAACACAAGACTTGAGGATGATGCTCGATCAAATAAACTAAGGAGTATATGACATCCGTTTGGTCTTTGAAACCTTTATTTTTGCTGATAAGTTCCGCTATTTAATATAAAATATTAAATAGAGTTTATAATAAGCTAGGTTCAGACATGCTTCCTATAACGGCAAGCCCCTATAGTTAATTACATCTTAAATGACAAAAGTCACCTAAGAATAATCTTGATAAAAATCAAAAAATATTATCTTCAAGGAATTTCAAAGGGTAGGACTTATCAATGAGGTCGGACGTAGAGGTGTGAAAGAGGATTGGTTCAAATATGTTACATTTTATTGTAGAATCCAAAGGATGAGGAACTAGGGGATGTTATGGATCTAGAGGAGAACCTTGGTGACTTCCCAAGCTACCCAAACGGCTTCAGTTTTGAGGAGAAAAATTTAAGAGGTTTCATCCTGCAAATTTTATTAGTTATGGCTTACATTCGTGTGAGATTATAACACAAATAGCCTGGAAGATGTGAGGATTTAGGTCGTGACAGAAGACAACCACGAAATCCTAAGACGAGTTAGGGATTATATTGTATAGCAGGGTTATACAAAGGCCTAAAGATAAAGTGAGGATTTACGTTGCATAAGTAAGAAACCTCAAAGTCCCATGGCTTTGTTATTTAAGTCTAAGGAAACAAGATTGGTTTAGCTGGGGAAGTCAGGTTTTGCTATTGAAGATGGTCGTGCTGCCCACCAAGATAGCTCCAAGCTCCTTGCCGTAACGAGTTTGAGTTTTCTAGTGTGTCAAGTTATGATGTTAAATCGGGTGGTCTTATGGTTGAAGTTCTTTAAATTTTATAATGCCATATTAGAGTTGATTAGAGCGACACAGGTTAGGATCTTATGTTTCCCTCGTTTCGGCATCAATGTTTTCTATTGGATTAACTTAGTCCAAATGAACTTACTAAACTGAACTAAATGAGTTCCATAATTTCATTTGCACCGTGGGAAGCCTTGTTAACAACCGTAGGTTACCTCCTCCGAGGGATTCCCGATCATCCGATAGAGTTGTTTTAATTTAGTTGTAATTGTAGTTTTGTGTGATGCTTGTGATTAAATTTTGAGCGATTTTATATTTTGAATGTTGTGGGGGTGAATTTTATCTTGGTTTATTTTAATTTTGACTTTGGTTTTGGTTTTGGTTTTGTGGCTTTCTTGATAGTTTTAGTTTTTCATGCAAATTTGTATAAGCACAAAAGTATAAGAAAGACAACACTGCAAACTGTAAAAGGGTACCTGGCGAGTCTTCTCGTCCCACCACCTGAAACTTAAAATACATGTTAAGAATTTTATGGAGAGCAAGAAAAGTAATGTTTTGGTAATTTTCCTAACCTTATGTCATGTTTTGGTGGGTCCTTAGGATTTTAATTAAGGATGATTTTGTTAAGCAAAACTTTTTAAGTTTAGTAGATCTTCAAGATATCCAATAGATCTAGAGAAAGAAGTAGGTCTGTGCTACTCTCTCGCTGCCTGATGGATAATCCTTAGTTTTTTCAAACTGATTATGTTGCTTAATAAGTTATCCTGTAAATACCCTTATTATTCAGTGAACATTAATGTCTCAATTATCCCTAATAATAATTTGTCATTTAATTTAAGAATTATGTGGGTGAAGACCCTTAAAGGGGCAAGTTAGTGTAATTGATCACTTGTGATTCAATTTAAGAATTATGTGGGTGAAGACCCTTAAAGAGGCAAGTTTGTGTCATTGGAACACCTACCCTAAGTGAGCTTGTAGTGTTTGAAAGTTGTTTTAATTTTCAATGATGTTTAGTTTTCTAATCCTCATTTGAATGAAGTTTGATTTAGCCTAAGTCACTACTAAGCCCTTAAGACCTAGGTGAGTGTCTTAATTAGCCTCGAAAAGGTTAAGCTTTAGGTTATCATGATTTGAATCTTTTTTGAACATCAACATAGAGGTATTAGATTGATTAATTATTAACTTCAAAAGTCATACCCTTAAGTCCAACATCATTTTATTTTAATAAACTTCCAAATTTTAATAATTTAGAAATTTATTAACTTATTATTTTTTTAATTAAAAAGTGAGATTGGAATAAACTTCCAAATTTTAATAATTTAGAAATTTATCAATCTTAATTAAGAAAGTGAGATTGATTCTTACCAATTAACCCCTTTGTGTTTCAAACATCAAGTGAATTGATTAATATTAGAGGTTACCCATTCCCCTCATTAACCCCTTGTGTTTCAAGCATCAAATAAATTGATTAAGATCAGAGGTTACCCATTTTCCTCCTTGAATTAAGCCTAAACATTAATTAAGACTAAATTCCAAAATAAACATTTGCCCTTAAGGCTCTATGACTTCATAATTTATCAAATTTAATCCAAGTGACTTCGAAATGTTTATCCTACCTCATTCGTGGGTCAATCAAGACATCAGAGAGAAAATGTGATTTTTCAAAATTTAATTTAATTTATATAAATATTATTATGGAAAAATAGGATTTTTTAAAAGAAAATTTCTAACTTGTCCAAGGTAAATCATAAGCTCTTGAAATTTTTACTGGAGGTAACTTTAGACCGAAGAAGCCTTTCGGCGAGATTTCATTATTTTTTGAATTTTATTTGAATTTTAAGAATTATTTTAAGTTATGGGGTATTTACTAAATATAAAAATATTTTAAATGGATAAAATTAAGTTTTGTATTTTTGAAAAGTTTCCCTAAGGTTAGAGAACTCAGAGGAGATTATTTAATATTTTCTTGAATTTTATTTGATTCATTGGAATTATTTTAACAAAAAATCATTTTTTAGCTTTAAAAATCATTTTTAAGCTTTAAAAATCATTTTTAAGCTTTAAAATAAATTTTTTTTATTTAAAAAATCAAGAAAAATATTCTAATCATTCCTAAGTGCTTAAGAAGCCATTTAGAATATTTCTATTAATTTTATTATTTTTGTGATTTTTATGAATTTTTAATTATTTAAATATTTAAAATGGGTTAAAAATCATGTTTTTATTTTAAATATCATTTTATTTTTAGAAAATACTCCTGATCACAGAGAACTTAAGAAACTAAGTTTCATAAATTTTTGAGTTGTATTTAGATTCTTAAAAATCATTTGGGTGCCAAAAATGTTATTTATAATTAAAAATCAACTTAGGTTATTAAATAAACTCAAAATATTATGAGTTTTTATAATGAGTAATTTGGACCCTAAACCATAGTGGACATAAAAAATCAAGTTATTTCAAATTTTTATATTTTTCATAATTAATTATCTTAATAATTTAGTTTTCAAAAAAATTAAGTATATTTTAAATGACTTGACCCATGAAATCATTTCCAAAAGCTGCTCTGGTCGTGGTGGACCTTTCAAAATTTTTTTTGGAATTTTCTAATCAATATGCTAATTTCCATGATTATTTTAAGCAAATAATGTGCAAAATGCCAAAATTTCAAGCCAAGGTGATGTGTCAATATGAATTCCAAACAGTGTTTAATTAATTAAAAATAAAATATGCATCAAATGGACTTGAAATTTATTCCACATTATTTTTCTTTGTTTGCTCAGCAAGGGGGT
The DNA here is from genome assembly GCA_002079205.1 of Phalaenopsis hybrid cultivar. NCBI lineage: Eukaryota > Viridiplantae > Streptophyta > Magnoliopsida > Asparagales > Orchidaceae > Phalaenopsis > Phalaenopsis hybrid cultivar. The sequence goes on along the minus strand of JXCR01104867.1, from coordinate 459,774 downwards.
ATTTTTATTTTATTTTTATGATTTTTCTACACAAAGTTATGAATTTTTGAAGTTAAAGGAGTTTAAATAAATAGAAAAAGCCCTATTTTTCTACTTATCCACGTCGCGCCTCATCGTCCTACGGAGGCTCCGAAACTCCACGTGGTGCGTTCCTATTTGACTGCGTTGTCCATGTCAGCAGCCACACATCTCGCTGTTTGTGTAACGTAGCATTGTCCAGCTTCATCTTGGCCGTTTATTCGATACACGCGTGATCGGACGGCTCGTGGCCATCGTCCCCGAAAACATAGGTCAAGAACCATCCACCTTTGAGGCTTAAGATCTCTCTCATTACTTAACCAAATTAAATAATTATTTTTTTAAAATGCTCGTCTAAGTGAGATGATTACATCCATACGGTAAATGTATCATGAAATCAAGCCTAAGAAAATAAAGAATCAAAATAAGATCGGGAGGAGGAGAAGTTTTATACCTTTGCTCTGAGAAGTGAAGCTTCAATCAGAGGGTCTTGGATCATTTTTTGGGGTCCAAGGAGGCTAGAGATTAAGCCTCTTGCTATGGTGTAAGGCCTAGGTATGAATTCGATCAAGCTCAAATTCAAGTGTTGGTCTAGAGCTATGGTGGAGGCTATTTCAGAGGTTAATTTGATGGGGCTTTATCTTCTCTTGCTGTTGTGAAGGTGTGGGCACAAGTAATTGATGATTGGTGGAGTTTTCAGAGATGTCATGTTTCTGCCCCTAAATTTCAAGCTCAAAATTAGGGTTACACAGGGGGGATCAAGGCAGTGGAGTGATTGGAATGGGCTGTGGAGGCCTCAAGGAAGCTCTGTGAGTGATTTGGGAAGCTCTCTCTGATAAAATTTTAGCACATCTTCTATGGTTGTGGATGTGAGTTTTTTATAAAAATGGTCATGGGGTGGCTCTTAGGGAACAAGTTTGGGTGCATTGTGGTGCTTAGGTGGAGGGAAGAGGAGCTCCATCCATTAGATTGGCTGAGCTGGACTCTAGGTTTGATTTGGGCGAAGTCCCATGGGGGTGTCTCTCAATTTTGAGCTTTTCCAGCCACTAGGCTGGTCGGCCGGCCAGTGGGAGGTGGATAGGTGCTCCGGCATTGAGAAAAATCCATCACAACAATTTAATGCAAATCTGTTTTGATTTGGCAAAGATATCTTAAGCATGTGTATTTTTGAGAATGAGATCCCTTAATTTGGGAGACCTTTCATCCGTGGCTTGATTTAAGTGGTTTCATGGTGTTTGGACAGGTCACTAAGTTTGGCTTGATTTAGGTGATTTCATGGTGTTTGGACTGGTCACTAAGTCCAACTAATGGTTGTAACATTTAGTGACTTTAGGGTGGTTAGGTCACATTTAGTGCATGGGTCCAAGTGGGTGCAAATGAAAAAAAATTGGGTTTTAGCTAGGTTATCTAAGTCAATTAGTCCAAATAAATGTTGAATTTTGTGTATATGATCATAAGGAACAACTTTGGTGAAGCATGGAAGTGGTTTTGAGCTCAATTGAAGGGTCAATTTGAGGGAATTTTGAATTTTAGTCAATTTGGTCATGTTGGGCTAGGCTTGGGTCTAGCTTTGGTTAGCCTTGGGATAAGTCCAAATTGATTGTTGTAAATGGTAAATAGGGACCCCATGAAGAGTTTTTAACATGAATTGGATGCCAATTTGGAGATTAAGGATATCAACTGGGTGAAATTTTAAGACTTAGCCAATTTGGTGCTAAATTTGGGAATTTTGGATTTAGGCCAAAATCAAATAAATTTGATGCTTCAACAAGGCCAATTGAGGGTAAATTTTGATTTATAAGGATTTATAAAGATTTTTCAACATTAATTGAAGCCAATTGACTAGGATATGGGTTCAATTTGGTGAGATTAGGTCATATGGTCAAAATTGAGTTTTTGACCTAAATCAAAATTGAGCTCAAATAATGGGCCAATTAAGTTTGGTTTTGGTTTATTTTGGCCAATAAAAAATTATTTTGAGTTTAGGATTGGAATTGGGGTCAATTGAGATCAAATTGATGGACATTTTAGTTGAATTTGGGGAAATTTTGGCCCTTAAAGGCAAATTTGGGGGTTTTGGTTAAGCATGGTCAAACTGGTCAAATTAGGTCATGTGGTAGTTAAGAAAAATAAAATTTGAAATATTTGTGATTTATTGAGATTTTTTGGGAATTTTTGGAATTTTTTGGAATTTTGGGCTATGGAGGGGTGTTTTAGTAATTTGGGGGTGTTTAGGGGTAAAAGGCCAAGATGAATATTTTGGTAGATTTGAGGTATCAACCATCACCAAAAAGCCATGGACCAATGGAAATATCCATTTTGGATTTTCTTAGCCAAACCATAGCCATAGGGCTGGTAGGCTTAGGGGACCATCTACATGAGTCTCCAAAAAAGATCAAGGGACTTAGGCTAGAAAGCTAAGTTTACGATTGTGAGGCTAGAAAGCTAAGTTTACGGTTGTCAATAGGAAAGTCTTATGGCTAGACCTTAGGCTACTAAAGAGGAAAAACTAAACCTCAACCAAAAGGGAGGTCAACATCTTCGATGAGAAAATTTTCTTAAGTACAAAACACTTAACACACATTTACAATTAAACACATAAGTGAAACAAACACTAAACACAAGACATAAACACTAACACACTTAAAAACATGACTCCAAATACACAATTCCTAATGCTTAACTTAATGCTAGTCTTCATTAGAAGGAACAAATTCTTGTCTGTGAGTAGTCTCTCCAGGAATATAGAGTTGATAAAATGGACTGTGGTGATGAGCTCTAATACTATCATCTTCGATCCACTTTTTCTTAAAGAACATTGCCTTATCTGCTTCCTCTATATAAGTGTTATGGCTGAATTGCATCTTAAGTTGCCACCCAATATGTTCTAGATGAGCACGCAATTCAAGCACTTTAGTCTCTAACCCAGATATAGTATTCTCCATCTAGTTGATTTTCTCCGATATCCCTTCAATACTAACAGCTAAGAAACCGTTATGCATCTCCTGTGTACTTTGACTAATGAACTTCTTCCTCATGTCTTATTCCTTCTACTTCAAATCCATCTCCCATGAATAATTTTTTTTAAATCTCTCTCTTTCTTAGACTTTTAGGGCTAAAAATAATATGGGGTGAAATTCCTTCACAAAACCCATCTATTTATAGGCCTAATTCCTCCTCATAACTTCTAGGCACAACTAGAAACAGCCAAGACACATTTATTCCAACTAAATTGTAGTTAGACTTTCTAGAAATCAAAATTTGCGCATGTGATTAAATTGCCGCACTTAAGGGCCAATGCACATTTTTGCACTAGTCAACTTAACGTCCAAATTATCATTCTAGTATGTCGAGGTCACTAAATAAAGTCTAAAAATTATTACTGCACATAATAAACTCAAAAATACTATCCTAAATTTCTTAATCAGACTTGAAACAACAATCAAAGCAAAAACACATTGATAAATATGAGTTGCATCCCAGAAAACGCTTGGTTTTACATTGTCAACCCAACGTAACCAGTGTTCATTCTGGTTGACCCAACATTATTCCATCATTATATTTATATTGATCCCCTATATAATAAGGTTTCATTCTATGTCCATTCACGTTAAAATTTTTCTTAGAATTAGGATCTTGAATATCCACTGCACCGTAAGGATAAACTTTTATCACAACAAATGGGCCCATCCACCTGAACTTAATTTTGTCTTGAAATAATCCTAACATTGCATTATATAGCAAAACTCGTTGCCCTTAATGAAAATTTTTAGTAAGAATCTTTTGATCATGCCACATTTTTATCTTTTCTTTATAAATGTTAGCACTCTCAAAAGATTCATTCCTTATCTCTTCAAGCTCATTTAATTATAACAAGCTTTTCTCACCAGCATCTTTCAAATTATAATTGAACTCTTTAATAGCCCAATATGCTTTATGCTCAAGTTCAACTTGTAAGTGACAAGCTTTCCCAAACATTAGCCTATATGGGGACATTCCTATAAGAGTTCTATATGAAGTCCTATGAGCTCACAAAGCATAGTCAAGTTTGACTGGCCAATCCATTTTTGTTGGATTCACAGATTTTTCCATAACTCTTTTAGTTTCCCGATTAGATAATTCAGCCAAACCACTTGTATGAGGATGATAAGCATTAACAATCTTATGATTTATATGATATCTCTTTAATAGCCTCTCCATAATGGAATTTCTGAAATGACTTTCCCCATCAGTAATGATAACTCTTGGCGTCCTAAATCTACAAAATATGTTTGTTTTCAAAAATTGTGCAACACTTTGAGCATCACATCAAGGTAAAGCAACAACTTCTATCCATTTGGATACATAGGCCACTGCTAACAGAATATATAAACCTCCAAAAGATGGTATGTCATTCCATAGGGTTTAAGATCACTAACAAAATAGTTTATAATGTCGACATACCATGGAAAATGCTACTCATTTACAATGAACAATTTTTTATTTAGAAAATGTTCATTAATTTCTTTTTCAAAAAAGAGTTATTTTTTTAATTCAAGCCATAACAAATGATCAGAAATTTGATTTTTGATCCTCTTCCGATCTACTATTTCAAAATCAAATTCTTGTAAAAGAAGAATCCATCTTATAAGTCTCGATTTTGTATCCTTCTTTTTCATTAAGTACTTAATAGCAGAATGATCTGTATGCACTATATTATGAGTTCCAATCAAATATGATCTAAATTTATACTATTGCTAATAACTCTTTTACTGTTATTGTATAGTTAATTTGAGTTTCCTTAAGAGTCTTACTAGCATATCAAATAACTTTGAAAATTTTATCATATCTTTGTCCTAAAACAGCTTCAATAGCATAATCACTTGCATCACACATAAGTTCAAAATGTTTTTCCCAATTTGGTGAAACTATAATTGGTGCAGTGATTAATTTTTCTTTTAACAATATAAAAGCTTATAGGCATCCCTCATCAAAATTGAAAATTGCAACTTTCTTCAGTAAATGGCATAAAGGCTTAGCGATCTTAGAAAAGTCCTTAATATATTGCCTGTAAAATCTAACATGTCCTAAAAAACTCCTAATTTCCCTTACATTTGTTGGATAAGGTAAATTAGCGATCACTTAAATTTTAGCAGGATCTACTTTCATACCATTTTCTGATATTTGATGACCTAATACAATTCCTCCTGCTACCATAAATTGGCATTTTTCTTAGTTTAAGGACTAAATTTGTTTCTTTACAGCGCTTAAGAACTTTAGATAAATGTTCTAAATATCAGTCAAATGAAGTTTGAAACGCTGAAAGTTATCCATAAAGTCTTCAATCCCTTTTTCAATTAAATGAAAAAAAATTGTCACCATACATCTTTGAAATGTAGCATGGGTATTACATAAATCAAAGAGCATTCTTCTAAAAGCAAAAGTATCATAAGGACTGGTAATATTTTTTTTCTCTTGATCCTCAGGAGATATTTGAAATTGGTGATAACTTGTATATCCATCCAGAAAATAAAAGTATTTATGTCCAGCTAGTCTATCCAGCATCTTATCTAGAAAGGATAGTGGAAAACGATCTTTCCTAGTGGTAAGATTTAATTTTCTTTAATCAATGCATATTCACCACCCTGTAACTTGTCTAGTAGGTATCAACCCATTAAGCACATTCACAGTTACAATTACTTCTCCTTTCTTACGAACATAGTGAGTTGGACTAACTCATGCACTATCTGAAATTGGGTAGATAATTCCAGCATCTAACCACTTTAAAATTTCTTTCTTAACAACCTCTTTCATAACATGTTTTAATCTCCTCTGTGGATCAGCCTTGGATTTACAACTTTCTTTCAGATTAATTCTATGCATACAAATTGAATGACCGATTCCTTTCATATCAATAATTTTCCATCCGAAGGGTTTCTTAAATTTTTCAGAATTTTCATTAGATTTTCCTCTTCTTCCTTTGCTAACTTCGAGGAAATTATAACAGGTAAAGTAGAGGAAACTCCTAAAAAGGCATATTTTAAATGTTTAGGAAGAAATTTCAACTTCAGTTCTACGGGTTTTTCAATAGATGGACAGAATGATTTATCTTTGTGGATATCATGTTTAAAATTTCAAAACTTTCTTGAACATAACTTGAATCTTCCTTAAAAAGGTTTACACATTAATCTAATTCCTCTTCTTTCTCGTGTTCCAAATTTTTTTCTTCAAATTTTTCTTCATAAGTAGTCTTGAAATGGCATTCACTCAGATATATTATAACATCCATTCTATAGCATTCATCATCTTTAACTTTTGCAGGGTATTTCATTCATTTTGAAATGTTAAAAGTAACAGTTTGATCATTGACGCACATTATGAATTCCCCTTTCTACATATCTGTCATTGCTCTTCCTGTGGCTAGGAAAGGTCTCCCCAAAATGATAGGCATCTCTTTATCTTCCTCCATATCTAGCGCAATGAAATTAACAGGAAAGATAAATTGATCCACTTTCAGTAGGACATCTTCTATAACTCCTTTAGGATAGGTTTTTGAAAGATCTGCTAACTGCAGAGTTACAGTAGTAGGGATTATTTCTCCTAATCCCAATCTTTAAATATTAATAATGGCATAAGGTTAATGCTTGCACCAAAATCACATGTAATTTTCCCATAAAATCTATCTCCTATTGCACATGGAATTGTAAAGCTACTAGAATCTTTAAGCATTTCAGGAAGTTTCTTCTGAATTATAGCACTGCACTCCTCACCAAGTGCAATAGTCTCATTATCTTCAAACTTCCTTTTTCTGTTGAGAATATCCTTGATAAACTTTACATAGCTTGACATTTATTCTAAGGCTTCAACAAATGGAATATTCATTGTAAGCTTCTTAAATATTTCAAGAAATTTTGAAAATTTCTTATCCAACTTTTATTGTCAAAGTCTCTGAGGAAATGTAGGTGTTGGTTTTTCTAAATCAATTTTTGGCGAAGAAATAGGTCTTTTAAAATCTTTCGGAGCATCCTCTTTTTATTCATCAATTTCTTCTCTATCTACTTCAATCTCTTTATTAATGTTACCTTCCAAATCTTTTCTGCTTCTAAGTTGTACGGCTTTAAATTGCTCTTTATTCTAGACTTTTGGATTTGATTCAGTATTACTAGGAAGTGTGTAATAAACTTGTGATTTGCCCAAGTTGACTCTCAATATTTCTAATTGTAGCTCCTTGACTGCAACTGATTACCCATTTGTAACACCACTTCATCTATAGACAACTTCTTATCCTTAAATTGTGTATCACTATTGAAACTTGGAGGATAAGTAGATCTATAATTATTATTCCCTTGGATGTTCCAGTTTCCCAATGGGTTTACTTGATTGTTCCCTCATTGCTAATTATTACCACCCGAATTATTATTCCAGTTAAAGTTGGGATGGTTCTTCCAACATGGGTTATAATAATTGGAATATGGGTTATTTTACTTATTATTTATGGCATTCAAAGTCTCCAATGATGCTTGAGAATCTACGATTTATCCTAATGAATTCTCTTCAAAATTTCAAAGTTTCTAATGATATTTGAGAATCTACCATTTGACATAATGAATTCTCTTCAATCATGAAAATTGAAATGATGCTGCTTGAGAATCTGTCATCGGCCTAATGAATTCTCTTCAATCATGGAAATTGGTTAGAAAAATTCCATTCCAAATTGGTCTAACTTCCTTGAAATTGCAGCAACTTGATTTGCTAACATAGTAAATGGATCAGTTTCATGAATATTGACTACTTTCTTTGTATTTACCCTCTCAGAAGGCTAATTATTGGTAGCCATCTCTTCAATTAAAGCATAAGCATCATGAAATGGTTTTGACATCAATAGACCACCAGCAGTGGCATCGATAATATATAAGAGATCCAATTAATCCATTATAAAAGGTTTGAATTATTAACCAATCTAGTATAGCATGGTGTGGACACTTTCTTAAGGTTCTTTAAATTGTTCCCATGCTTCATAAATAGATTTCCCTTCAAACTGATTAAAAGATGTATTATCATTTCTAAGCTTCACAAATTTTTATGGTGGAAAATATTTAGCACGGAATTTTTGTGCTAAATCACCCCAAGTTTTGATAAATCCAGATGCTAACGAATTCAACCACATCTTAGCTTTATCCTTCAGTGAGAAAGGAAGTAACCTAAGTCTTATGACATCATCTGAAACACTATCTTATTTAAATGTAGCACACAACTCTAGAAACTTGGTAAGATGTAAATTTGGATCTTCAGTTGGTGATCCCCCAAACTAATTATTTGATACCTTTTGGATAATAACAGGTTTAAGCTCAAATGAATTAGTCACTACAGTAGATTTTTAAATACTACAGTGAAGTTCATCTACAGTAGCGTTGGCAAAATCTCTAAAAGGTCTAAACTCTTGATGAATTTGAGCATTTTGATTATTTTGGTTTGCCATTTTTTTAATTTTTATGGATTTTTCAAGATTTTTATTTTTTACGGGTTTTCTGTTTTTTCTAATAATTCTATCTAGTTCAGAATCGTAGGGCACTAGTCCTTCATAACCTGAACTATGCATACACTAACATAAAATAAAATAAAATAAAACATAAAAAATGAGATATAATATTTAAATTTTAAATAAGACTTTCTAAAAATAGAAATTTACTTAGTTTTCTTTCCCAGCAACGACGCCGAAAACTTGATCCCTGGATACATAATGCTTATGCACAGTATAACAATAATTTTGATGGTGTTTTTCACTTATATTTCCTTATTTTGCAACAAAACCAAAAACTTGATCTTGAATAAAAATAAGAATTTAACTTTTTAATTTATATATATTTATATTGGGATATTACACAGGTATACGTATCGTTATCAAGTAATAAAAAACTTTTTGATTAAGATCTGAATATCAAACCCACATGGAAGATTATGCAATATGCACTTTTTAGAAAGTTTTTCTATTTTTAAAAAGATACTTAAACTAAAAATGATTTTTTTAGGAATTAAAATTTTAAATATTTTTGGCAGTGTTGATATTTTTAACAAAACAGTAACAAAATAAAAAGATAACTAAAGTTTTTGTGGAAGAAAAGTACTTAATATGAAAATATCTTTCTTCTTATCATGAATCAGTAATAAGTATAGGAATTCTTTTGTGGAAGTATGCAAATTGATTTGTGTCAAATAGGAGCAATAATATTATTTACCCTTACTAGAGATGTTATAAAGAACATTGGCTAATTTAAAGTTTAAATCGTTCTAAAGACCGGTTAGGCAGGTAAGATACTAGCTCTCACACTAGAGCCCTCAATTCCCTCCATCTGAGGGCTAACATTCTCGTATCAAAACCTAAAATAATAAACCAAGTCAGATTAACCTGTCACTTTAAAGTCCTCTAACTCTACACCCTTCAATGAATATTTCCCTATTTATTGCACTCAATCATATGAACAACCTGTCACTTTAAAGTCCTCTAACTCTACACCCTTCAAAGATTATTTTCCTATTTATTTACACCCTGTCACTTTAAAGTCCTCTAACTCTACACCCTTCAATGAATATTTCCCTATTTATTTGCAGTCACTGTCACTTTAAAGTCCTCTAACTCTACACCCATCAATGAATATTTTCCTATTTATTTTCACTCAATCACATGAACTACGTTCTCATTCATACAACCTTATGTGATTCTTTCCATATGTTGACTGAGACAATATACAAGTTCTCACAATAAATTTTAACATCTGGATTGGCCAAATCAAGAAGTAAATGAAGTGCATGGATTTAAATCATCACTACTTTTTTCAACATTAAAGATCAATACCCTCTACAACTTTCTTCCAAAACTTAATTATTTGTCATTTTATGAAGAAAGATAAAGAAAACTACTCAGAATCCATGGAGAAAACAAAACCACCCTTTAGTTTAAAAGAAAAAGTCATTGTCAAACCAACAACAAGTCTGGATTGAAACTAAAAGTAGTCTAAAACAAAAAGATAAAAACATATCTCAAGTCCTCCACCAAACTCTTATAATTTTTTTGAATCTCTTCTCTTTTACAATCATTAAAAAAAATAACAAAAAAGATAAAGTAAATAAAAAGTGGTTCCTGGAAATCTCTCTAAACTAACTCCCGGAGAAGAACTTTCATAACTTGCTAATATTTTCAGGACTCTTTTCTAAGTCCTCTCTTCTTTCTTTTATAGTTGTCCAAGATGTGCCTTGGGATCTCTTCAAAATATTTCTTGATTCGATGTATTTGCCCAAGAGAGGCATCCTTTCATGATAATTTTTGTCCATGGTGGTTACAAACACCTATTAAGCCAATGGGCGCCTTAAAAACTTCTTTGAAACTCTTGAAAATTGATTTTATTCATCTAGTAACTGCCACTAGCACTTAAGCACGGGGTCTCAGCGCTTAGGCATGGTCTTCTCTGTTTAACCGGTGTTTAAGCGCCGGATCTGGCGCTTAGGCGCCAAAACTATTTTGCACAACTTTTCACCTTTTTGCTCTAAATTTTATCTTTTTTTGCTTCTTTAAGCATTTTTTTCCATTTTTACTTGTATCTGCAAAAAAAACACAAAAATACCTTCCATTAAAGTGCAATATCTCAAAAATAGGTATAAAAATGTGTCTTAAAACACTATATATTTTAGGTGTATTAGATCGCTTCGAGCAGAGGGTAGAAGGGGTCGACTCTTTTAGCACAAAAGAAGAGAGTATATTCTTTCAAAGATGAGGTTGTGCTAAAGATGTTAAAAAAATTAATGAAGAAGCCTGAATTTAGATTTCCAGAACCAAAGAAGCTAGAAGAAGTTGACAAGAAGGACTATCCTAATTTCTGCCCTTACCACCAGATGCTAGGGCATACAATAGAGGATTGTTTCATTTTCAAGGATTGGCTCGAGAGGAACTTTAATGAAGGAATTATAACCACCCAAAAGAATATTTAAAAGAATCTGGAAAAGGTTCTATAAATATTATTTTGGCCAAGCCAATCACTCCGATAGATCCATATTCAGAGAAGGATGGATGAAGCATAGTTGGATCATGTCATCCAAGAAGATACTAGATCAGATTCTGACTGCTTTAATGCAGGCCACCGTTCAAAGTCTACATCCCGTCCAACCCAAGTTAGAGATTTCACCAAAGAAATCACCACAACTGGAGAAGGAGAAGAACGACGTCATGAAGACTGATAGCACAGGGGATACTATAGGGGATGCCTCTGTTAGATTGGTTGTCTCTGATTTAGGGAAGAAAATTCTTGAACCCCATGTATGATTATCATTTTACCCCACAGGGGTATTATGAATATAATTATTATGATTTGAGCTACATTTTAACTATTACTTGTTATAACATAACTAATTTTGATCAATCTAACCCCAATCTTGATTCCTAAACCGATCTTCAAGTCATACTTAAAACTGATGTGCCCATTAACGAGAATGAAGAAGATATCGACACCACCGGTTACAAATGTACCGGAAGTTAGGAACCAATCCTCGAGTACCATTGTACACCTCTCGCCATCAATTTGGATCTCTTTAATGAAGAAGAGACACCTGAAACTTTGCCTACAGCATCTTACGAAGAAGAAATCACTGAAATAACTTTAAGAAGTGGGAAGGTATCACTTCTAAGGATAGCTCCACTGGATAAAGGGAAACAAATAGTCACTCGAGAAGAGATATCTCCACCTCTCCCAGTGGAAGAACCACATAATTAAGTTAAAATTGAAGCATTGTATAAAGTGGATTATAACATGCTAGCTCATTTTAGTAGGTTGCTGTAAAACTAAGTATATACGACGCTCTGATCTTGTCAAAGAAGATGAGAGAGTCTCTGGTTACAACCTTGCTTGACCTAGAGATTTTCTTAGCTCAGTTGGCCAGCACATCCTCATAAGAAGTTTGTTTGTTGAAGGAACAACCTTTGATAACCTTCACATATGAAGACTTGTTGTTCAACACTACCAACCACAACCAACCGCTCTACATCTTTGTCAATATTGATAGATTTGTGTTATCCTGATTTTTGGAAGATCCAGGAGCATCACTTAATCTAATGAGTCTATAGATATTGGCATATTTGGATAATGAGGCTTAGGAGCTTACAACCGATAAATATTTAATCTGAAGAGAGAACCCTTAAATTAATTATACTGTTAATGAAAGTTGGAGAACTAGTAACAACTGCAAAATTTCATATCATCGATGTAGAGACCTCTTTCAATGCTTTACTTGGACGATCATGGAATTACAAACATAACATGTTTTTATCATATTTACACCAGCGCATTAAGTATTTTAAAGAAGGATAAGAACATTGTATAAAGGGAGATTTATACCCATTTTTAGTTCATGAAGTGGGCATTCATGAAGACACCGCCTACTATCCACCTCTAAAGAAAAATGACTTTTTCTCATGAAATTGTGGCAAATGAAGTAGAAGATTTAGAAAAATTGCAAAGAATAATCCATTTAACTCCGCTTCAATGACCTATTACCATTATTTTTCAACGATCTGCTATAGTTTCTTATAGCCCATACACCCAAGATTGAGGCCGGGGATGTGGACGCGAAAAAACCAACACAGTTGTTGAACGGACTAGGCTGACCATCAACATCGACATGGAAGAAAGTTTTGATGAAGAAAGCTCCAAGGAAGAAATCATGATGATAAAACATAAGAAAACTCAATACAAGATTTCCTTAGAAGATGTATATAAAAGTGAATGCGATTCAATATACGTTTGGATCAATCACTATGTAAATGTCATGACCCTTACTCTAATTCACCCTTAAAAAGTTGAGAGTTTAGATGTCAAGGAACTATGTAGCATTGGTTCAAAGCTGATCAAGTTTTACCATGCTTCCCTTCTACTAATTCTAAAAATCATTTAAATTTGGAAGAGGATTCTAATGAATTAATGGAATTACCTTTGTGCTACTTTTCTCATTGTGTATAAAATTTAATTCAACAGGTATATGTGCCAAAATAATTGTCAAAGGATAAGCTGTAAATTTTTAAGAAATTGTGTAATGTTAGAAGTTGAACTCCTAACTCGAAAGAAGGTCTCAGATTTGGTACTATACTGTACTTACTAAAAAATTGGAGGAAGATTGCCTTTGTATAGAGGAGGACTCTAAAGGTTAGTTGATAGATGATGCTCCACCAAAATTTGAAGAAGAAATTAAGTCAACTAAGGATGAATTGAAAGAAATCAATCTCGGGGCTGAGGAGCAGCCCTAACCTACCTTTATAAGTTCTCTACTCAACAAAGAAGAATCTATAGAATTGATACATTTATTATCAAAATTTAAAGATTGATTTCTCAGGAACTATGATGAAATGCTAAAATTATCAGTGCAAGTTGCAGTTCATAAGCTTCAGGTGGACAAGGATATGACTCCAGTAAAGCAAGCTCCCAGAAGGATGCACCTCGAGATAGAGCAACAATTCATTGCTGAGGTAAAGAAGTTAATAGAAGTTAACTTTGTAAGAGAAGAGCAATACCCTACATGGATAGCCAACATTGTACTAGTTAAAAAAAATAAAGGACAAATCCATGTTTGTATCGATTTCATGGATTTAAACAAAGCGTGTTCAAAAGATGAGTTTCCACTACCAATACTGGAAATAATGGTGGACATCGCATTGACACATGAAATTTTCTCTTTCATAAATGGATCATCAAGATAGAACCAAACCAAGAAGGCTCCAAAGGATGCAACGCTTACAGCATTCAAAACACTGATTCATAAATTTTTGCTACATAGTAATGTCATTCAAGCTAAAGAATGTCAGAAACCTACCAACGAGCAATGACGAAGATCTTTGATTACCTCATTCACAATCAAATGAAATGCTAGGTGGATGATTTGATCATAAAAAACAAACAAAAAATACACCATTTGTATGATTTGAGGATTGTGTTCGAACGATTACGATAATATAATCTCAAGATAAATCCCCTAAAGTCCACCTTCAGCATCACCTCCCTAAAATTTCTAAGATTCATTATTCGTCATCAGGAATCAAAATTGACCTAGATAAGATTAAGGCTATCTTTGAAATGCCTCCTCCTAAAAGCTTGATGCAACTACATTCCTTTCAAGAAAGTTTGCATATCTGAGAAGCTTTATTTCTAATCTTTTGAGTAGGTGTCATCCCTTCTCGGCATTAATTAGAAAGGATGTCAAATTCATTTGGGAAGAAAAATGCCAACGAGTTTTTGAGGACGTTAAGCAATATTTAATGACACATCCTCTTTTGGCATCCTCTATCCCAGGAAAATCATTGATACTTTATACCGCGGCTTTAGGAAACTCACTTGAAGTCTTGTTAGCCTAGGACAATGACAAGGGTAACGAAAAAACACTATACTACTTGAGTCTCCATCTAATACCGTCAGAGCTAAAGTATCAACCTGTTAAGAAGCACTGTGTATCTTTAATTTTTACCACCCAGAAGCTTAGGCATTACATAATTTCTCATAAAATTACCCTTATTTTGAAAGTTAATCCATTACAATATTTGCTGACTCGACCAAAACTTTCCGGACGTCTAATAAGATGGTTGATGATTTTATTGCAATTCAATATAACCTTTTCTCCCCTCTGCCCTATCAAAGGATAGATTTTAGCAAATTTCCCCATTGAATAGCCGCTTCCAGCTGGGTCCCCTCTCAATGATGAGCTACCAGATGAACATATATTACAAATAGAACTGTCCAGAGTCAGACAATGAGAAATGCACTTCACTGGAGCTTCATCAGATAGAAAGGACAAAGGATCAAAGATAGTTATACCAGGCTAACCAAAAAAAGGTCTGATTTTCATCATGATAGATCAGAGTATGTTGAGATTCTTCTATCATCTTAAAGAGCCGTGCACAAAAAATGAAGCAGAGTATGAAGCATTTATCGTCGGAATGGAATTGGCAGTCTCAATAGATATAATAGACATTGCCATCTATGGCAACTAACAACTTGTCATCCAAAAAGTTGTCAGACAATATAAGATTTTGAAACCAAGGCTAGCAAAATACCATCGGTACATGATCAAGTTGTTGGAACGTATTTCTAATGTGACTCTAAACCAAATTTCTCAGGGAGATAACGCCCATGTCGATGCTTTAGCAAAACTTGCTAAGGAATTGACATGTCCCCCAGAGGATTCCATCGGCACTATAGTACAAGAACATCAGGTTCTGTCTCAAGACGACCTCAACAATCTACACAACTCAGAAAAGAAGATGAAATGATGATTGCAGTTGCTAACATTAATGAAGATTGGTGTAAGTGATTAATAGAATATTTGTAAACTAAAAAACTGCTAGAAGACAAGTATGAGGCATATCACATCACGAGAAGAGCTATGTCATATGCTTTAGTGGGTGATGTCCTCTAAAGAAGATCATTTGATCAAATGTGGCTAAGTTATCTAAGGAGAGAAGAAGCACAGAACATCATCAAAGAAGTGCATGTCGGATTGTGTGGAGCTCACCAGTCAGGGTTGAAGATGGAAATGAAGATTAAAAGACTCAGATATTATTGACCAACAATGATATTTGATTGCATGGATACAGCTAGAAAGTGTCACCTTTTTCAAGTACATGGGGTGGTCTTACACCAAGCTCTGAATGTGCTACGCCCAACCGTTACCTCATGGCCATTCGAATTTTGGGGCATGCACATAATAGATCTGATAGACCCTCCATCCTCTATGGGACACAGATTTATTCTAGCAGCCATGGATTACTTCTCCAGATGGGGAGAGGCAAGCCATTACGAGTAATTACAACACAGAATGTTCTCAAAATTTTCAAGAGTCAAATTGTCTACCATCTCGGTGTACCACGCAAAGCGATTTCCAAAAAAGGAGTAGGCTTCAAGAGCACAAAAACAAAAAATTTTATCAAATAGTATTAAATAAACTAGAGATACATTATGATCTACTATACCAGAGGAAACGACCTATCCGAGGCATTTAACAAGATGCTCGTGCAAATTTTGAAGAAGATGTTGGACAAAAACAAAGCGAGTGGCATGATAAATTGTTAAAAGCTTTGTGGGCGTACAGGATAACGTTCAGAGCAACCACTCAATGTACACCCTACGCACTTGTGTATGGGTCTAAGGTTGTCTACCGCTGGAAGTCCAGACACTGTTTCTCAGAGACGTTGTCGCCAATCAAATTGTAATAGAAGAAAGTGCAAAAATCAAAATTTAAGAATTGGAAATTATTAAGGGAAAATTATTAGAAGCACAGTAGCATTTTGAGCTCTTCTAAGCCAGGATGGTGCATGCTCATGACAAATTGGTCTGTCCGAAGGTGTCCAAAGTTGGTGACCTCATTCTTGTTCTCAAGAGGCCTATTCTTACACACTGCAAGATAGGTTGAAATGTTGAACCAACTTGGGAGAGACAGTATACCGTAGAGAAGGTCTATTTAAGAAGATCTTATCAACTGGTGGATTTCTAAGGTGAACAAACTGTGTTATCAGTTAATGGCCAATATTTAACGATATATTACATGATTCGCCTAAACAATGACCACTATTTCATTTATATTTTTGCTCAATTTTAATGATTTTAATGATATTACACTTTAAAGGAAGGTATTTTGCATATTTTGGTTTCAAGGACAAGAAATGGAGTTTTAGAGAAAAAGAAGCAAAAACGGTGCAAATAAGAGCAATTACGAGCAAGAAAGAAAATTCTGTCCTCACACATTTAGATATGTCTTTCAATGTTTAATCTCTTTTACAGTTCTCACACATTTTTAAATAAAATTACACTTTAAAGGAAGATTATTTTTATGCTTATTTTGTATTTCTATCTATTACAAATGCAACTGAACTGAAACGAACGGAGATATAACGGAGCCAAACAAAGCAAAATGGTGAAGCTGCGCATGGTGAGAGCCGATGGTGCCAGAACTGGCGCGATAGTGCTAGAGTGCAAAAAATGACTCAAAAAAGGCCCCAAAAGTGCCCAAAATGGTGCCAACAGTGCCTGAGATGGTTTGGATGCAATCTTGAGCAAATCTCTAGAAGATTCAACGTATTTGGATGCTTTTTGGAAGGTTTCTTAAGGCATCTCTTGGGAAATTCATCTCTACACTATAATAGAGTGCTTTTATGTCAGAAAAAGTGGTGTGTGAGTGGAAAAGTGTGGAGAATGTTTATAGAACTTAGAATAGGAGTACAAATGAAGATTTTTACCTTTTTGGAGATATTAGTGAGGGTATTTTGAAAGAATCTGTAAGGGAATGTTCTAGCATGATATGGATCAGTGGGAGACTTTGTGGGAGAGATTTTCATCTTTCTTTCTATGGAAAAAAGCTAAGCATTGTGTTCTTTATTAACTTATGATTTTGTAAACACGTATCTAGTAGATTTTTTTTGATTTCATGAAGTTTTTTGTTGTGTTTTCTTCGTTCTTTGTGATGTGTTTCTCTTACTCTTTCTTCTTTTTTGGAAATATTGGCATAAGAAAATTATGTCATTATTTTCCTTTTACTTTTCTTTTCCAATGGGTAAGATTCATGTTTAGGTTATTGGGATGCATGCTAGAAGAAGTTTTAGCTATAACTTATGATAGTTTTTAAACTCTGCTCTTAATTTACTTTTTGACTTGACCAATTGAATTGTTAAAATATGTTGTGAAACATATGTTCTGGGAAATGTAGTATGAGTTCTACAACAGAGTAAGAAGCACATTTAAGTCCATGAAAAAGTATTTTATTCATGGGATTATGTACAAATAAATAGGGAAATATACTTTGTTGGGTGTAGAATTAGAGATTTCTAGGGTGACAGAAAAAATATCTTGGTGTAGAAAAATCACAAAAATAAAAGAAAAATACCCTAGTGCTCAGTGAACAGAGGAGAATAATGTGGAAGTAGTTTAAAGTTTCTTCTGATGCATATTTTACTTTTAATTAATTTAATATTGTTCTAAGTATTTTGATTCTCCATTTATTTAAGTATTTAACCATGGCTTGATATTTTGGCATGTTGTTGCCTCTGTCATGGGGGATATTGTCTAATTTATTTAAAGTCATAGAAGACCCCCAGACAAAGATCCATATTTTTTAAGTTTATGACTACTATTTGCATAGATTAATCACAACAATTAGCATGCTNGCATCTCTTGGGAAATTCATCCCTACACTATAATAGAGTGCTTTTATGTCAGAAAAAGTGGTGTGTGTGAGTAGAAAAGTGTGGAGAATGTTTATAGAACTTAGAATAGGAGTATAAATGTAGATTTTTACCTTTTTGGAGAGATTGATGAGGGGATTTTGAGAGAATCTATAAGGGAATGTTCTAGCATTGTATTGATCAGCGGGAGACTTTGTGGTAGAGATTTTTATCTTTCTTTCTATGGAAAAAAGCTAAGTATTGTGTTCTTTATTAACTTATGATTTTGTAAACACGTATGTAGTAGATTTTTTTTGATTTAATGAATTTTTTTGTTGTGTTTTCTTCGTTCTTTGTGATGTGTTTCTCTTACTCTTTGTTCTTTTTTGGAAATAGTGGCATAAGAAAATTATGTCATTATTTTCCTTTTACTTTTCTTTTCCAATGAGTAGGATTCATGTTTAGGTTATTGGTATGCATGCTAGAAGAAGTTTTAGTTATAACTTGTGATAGTTTTTAAACTTTGCTCTTAATTTACTTTTTCACCTGGCCAATTGAATTGTTAAAATATGTTGTGAAAACATATGTTCTGGGAAATGGAGTATGAGTTCTACAACAGAGTGAGAAGCACATTTAAGTCCATGAAAGAGTATTTTGTTTATGGGATTATGTGCAAATAAATAGGGAAATATACTTTGTTGGGTGTAGAATTAGAGATTTCTAGGGTGACAGAAAAAATATCTTGGTGTAGAAAAATCACAAAAATAAAAGAAAAATACCCTAGTGCTCAGTGAACTGAGGAGAACAATGTGGAAGTAGTTTGAAGTTTCTTCTGATGCATATTTTATTTTTTAATTAATTAAATATTGTTCGAAGTATTTTGATTCTCCATTTATTCAAGTATTTAACCATGGCTTGATATTTTTGCATGTTGTTGCCTCTGTCATGGGGGATATTCTCTAATTTTTCTAAAGTCATAGAAGACCCCCAGACAGAGATCCATATTTTTTAAGTTTATATCTACTATTTGCATGGATTAATCATAATAATCAGCAAGTTTCTTTNGCTTCTTAGAAAAATCCAAGAAAATTTTGGTAGGTTCACTGTGACCAGAGAACCCTAGGAAAAATTTGTAATGAGTCAAGTCATTAAGAACACATCTAATTTTCATAAGACCCTAAGATACAAAGAAAATTAATTTGGGAAAAATAAGCATCTGAATGGCTTGACTTTGATTCTCCACTGTAACTTAAAGTTCAGAGGACTGTCCATAAAAATTTCAAAGCATTTGGAGTTCATTTAGCAATCTAATTTGATTTTCTAAGTTAAATGGGGTTTTTAACACTAAAATTATTTTTAATAATCAAAATATAACTTTAAAAATTATAAAATTGGTTTTGGAAGTTCTCTATGATTAGAGAGATTTTCTAAAAATAAAAATTTTAATTAAAATGAAATTTTCATTTTTTTAAGCATATTTTGAATATTTAAATAAAAAAAATTAACAAAAATCATATAATTAATAAAATTCATGGAAATATTCTAAATTCTTTCCTAAACCCGTAGGAGCAATTGGAATATTTTTCCTAATTTTCTAAGTAAACATATTGAATTTTAAAGCTTAAAATAATTTTTAAAGGCTAAAAAAGGATTTCCCTTAATTTCTCACTAAAATAATTCTAATTATTAAAAGAAAAATCATAAAAATGTAAAATTTGGTTTTCTGGGAAACTTAATTTTCCACATTTGAAATATTTTATAATTAATTAACACTCTAGAATTCAAAATAATTATAATAATTCAAATAAAACTCTAAAAATTATGAAATTTGGTCCAAGTGGTTCTCTGGTTTAATTCTACCTCCAGCAAAAATTTCAAGTGATTAGGGTTTGCCTTCGTCAAGTTATTGAATTTTCTTTCAAAAATGTTTTTTTTACATGTAAATAATCATCAAAATTAAATTAAATTTAAAAAAAAAGTCACATTTTCTCCTCTCATGTCTTAATTGACTCATGCGTGAGGTGGGATAAGAATTCCAAATTCATTTGAATTAAATTTGATAAATTATGAAGTGATAGAGCCTTAGGGGCAAAAGTGCAATTTTTGAAATTTAGCCTAATTAACATTTAAGCTTAATTCAAGAAAGGGAAATGCGTAATCATTGATCTTAATTAACATATTCAGATAATTGAAATATGAGGAATTAATTGGTGTAAACCAGTTTCACTTTTCTTAATTAAAAAATAAATTTGTAATTTCTTAAATTTCGTAAATCATTAGAATTTGGAGGTCTATTAAATTAAATGATCCTAGACTTAGGGGTATGTTTTTGGATGTTAATAAATCACTAATTTAATACCCCTATTTGGTGTTCAAATGAGCTTGAGTCTCTTCATTAGGCGGTGACAGGGAAGCATGGACTTGCTTCTTCGTCCCAATCTTTTAGATACCTCGGAGATCTACTAAACTTAGTATGTATTGCTTAATGAAATCATCCTCAAATGAATTAATAGGGGTTCACCAAGGCTTGATTTAGGATATGGTAGATCACCAAAACCTTATCTTCCCACTCTATATAACATGCTTTTGATATATAAATGCTCTCACATTCATTTTCATTTTTAGTTGAAGATGACGGGAAGACCATCCTGGTACGCTTTTATTTTAATTTATTTTACCTACATTTCTAGTTTACTATACTTTACTTCTCAGTACATTACTGTCCTTACTCACATGCGCGTATGAACAAAAACACAAACTTGCATGTTAAACAATGATATCACCCTGCATGAAAACCAGCCGCAAAATCAAAACCAAAAATAAAATCAACCAAGATAAATTCACTTTCACAACATTCAAAATATAGGACAACTCAAAATTTAGTCACAAATATCACAAAACCATAATTGCAACTAAATTAAGATGTCTTTATTGGATGATCGGGAATCCCTCGGAGGAGGTAACCTACAGTTGCTAACGAGGCTTCTCATGGTCTAAATGAAAGTATGGAACTCATTAAGTTGAGTTTAGTAAATACAATTGGACTAAGTGAACCGATAGAAAATAGTTGTACCGGAATGAGGGAACCGTAGGATCCTAAATGGTGTCGCTCTAATCAACTTTAACATGCCCCATAACATATAAAGAACATTAACCATAGGGCCATCTGATTTGACATCATGACCTAACACCTTAGAAAGCTCAAACTCGCTACGATGAGGGGCTTGGAGCTAGCACTGTGGGTAGCACGACCATCTTCAAGAGGAACTACAAAAAAATATCATTCCTTAGAATTAAACAATAAAGTCATAGGATTTTGAGGTTGTCTGCCTAGTGCAATATAAATCCTCAACTCATCTTTGGGTCTTTGTCTAGCTCTGCTATATAATATATGCCCTAACTCGTCTTAGGGTTCTGAGGTTGTCGTCCGTCACGACCTAAACCCTCACATCTTTCAGGCTATTTGTGTGATTATTTCACACAAATGTAAGCCCTAAACTAATAAAATTGGCAAGATGAAAAACTCAAATAAATTTCTCCTCAAAATTGAAGCCAAACTACATAATAGACCGGGAAGTCACTGAGGTTCTCCTTCGGATCTATGACATCCCCTATTTCTTCCTACTTTGGATTACAAAAACAAAATGTTCTAAATTTGAGTCATTCCCATTTCACACCGCTTTGTCCAATTTTGTTGAAAAGTCCTATCTTTTGACATCTTTGAAGATAATATTTCATGATTTTTATCGAGAGTTTTCATAGGTGTCTTTGGTCATTTAAGATGTAATTAACTATGGAGGCTTGTCTTTATAGGAAGTTTTTCTGAACCCAGCTTAAAATAAACCCTATTTAATCCTTCATATTAAATAGGGGAAATTATCGGGAAATAAAATGGTTTCACAGACCAAACAGATGTCATTAATTTCTTAGTTTATTTGATTCAGCCTCATCCTCAAGTCTTGTGTTTATCCTTTGGGATAAATACAGAGTCGGTATAGTGCTCTTTCATTTAAACTATGAAAAATATGGGGTCAGTTTGATTTCATATTTTTCCAAAACTTATAAATATATGTAAATTAAAATGTCCTTCAGAAGCGGGCGATGGTGATCAACAGCTTCCAACGGGTAACTCCTCAAACCAAAAGTAGTGATTGACAGCTTCTGGCGAGTCCACTGGAGATTAGCTTTTCTCTCCATTTAATTCAGGGAATCTTATCTTCATAGATTGGTAATGTGTTCATGTCCCTCATGAACTAAATTACCTTATTTTCGTTGACATACTTTACCCATCTCTATCTTGGGAAAGTACGGTCAACTCTTCGAACTTCAGGACCATCTGTTCAACTACCTTTAAAAAGAGGGTTCAAGAGACAATTAAGGACTTTTTAATCTTCATGTGGGGTCGGACCCCCAATAGGTGTGTTTGTGGGTTTGTTCCACCTGGGCATTATGCGTTGTTAAGTTGGTCCCACACTAGGTCCTATCTCTCATTCGAGTTTGATTTACTGATTTGCAAATTAAATCAAATTTTATCATGCTGCACGTGCTCTATAATTCCACTTATATTAATTAAATATTTCTACTTTCAAACTGTTTTTACTAAAATTTTAAAATCTCCACAAATTAATTAAAGACATACCCGGTCTACAAATCGACCTCTATTAATTTTTAGTGCTCACACTAGGATTACGAGCTATTGGCCAAATAGTTAACCTTATAACTTTCTTCTTTTAAAGCTACTACAATGGCGTGCCCAACACTCACTTTTTCTAGTGACCTGCCGATGAGCTGCAATGCCCGCAATGTCGTTCCCACCAAAAGGAGAAACCACAACAGGAACCGTTCGTTGTAATGAAAGTCATGATGAAAGTCACCACTCCAGAAATTCAGGAGCCGTTTGCTGAATTTAACCTAAACTATTTTCAGGACTTTCCTTCTTAGAAGAAAGTTAAGACGATTACCATCAGGGCACCTACCAAGCCTGTTGTTCTTGTTGCTGCTAATGAAAAAGAAGTTATGATCATTGAAGACCTAACTGATGGGTTGGCTGTCCCGCCATCAGTGTTTGAAATTGAATCGAGATTGAGAACTGCCTTGCTAACCCGAAACCAAAGGAGAAACCACAACAGGAAGGTTTGGAGGGCTACTAAAACCCAGACTCCTAAAGAGGTACATGTTGATGAAGATCTTCACTAGAACGAGTCAAGATTATCAAAGATTTATCCACTTCATCCAGGAAGCAGATTCTACCCTTTAATGAATACCAATGGGAACGAGTATCCAGAAAATTTCCGCTACATTACCGTCACTTCATGGAAATACTTTAAAGAGGAAGAAGCCTACTCCGATCACCCAAGTCAATTCAGTTTTTTAGAGACTAGCTGCCAAGGAAGGTTGTTCAGTTAGTGAGTTACTCAAATGAGTGGGATAGACATTATCCCCTCACATGAAGAAAGAAATATTAAAGGATGTCAGATCTTCCAGACACTCCCAGAAGTCAACTGAAACTTTACCTGCTCATATTCTTGTCTGGTTTTGTTTGGGGAGCAAAGTTGATACTGTTATTGTCATCATCAATTCTACCGTTACTAGGACCACAGGTTGTTGACCAGTTAAGTCACGTCTGGGTTCAAGAGTTCTACGATCACCCACTACAAGGATGTTATCAAAGCTCCAACGGAAAAGATGAAGAGATTGACCAGTATTGTATATGGTCTGCACCATGGGGAGCATACTTTTCCTTGACATACCAATGTTCCTGACAAGACACTCCATCTCAAGACATCACTGTCAAAGAAAGGGGTATGGATACTCAAGGTTATCGTACTGATACAGTCTAGTAAGCCTGTAGGGCAAGATCACGGAATTAAGCAAGGGTCTGAAGTATCTGATAATGTTGCAACAATTACTAGTGAGATGGAAAAATAGGTGAAGGAGGTCTAGTAGGTTCCTCTAGATCTTAAGACAATCAAAGAATTAATAATCAAAGAAAAGGTCGAAAAGCTCAGGGTCGAGATTTATGAGTTGGCTCGGGAACATGGAGTTTCCCTGGACGATGATTAAGATTTTGACTTCAATGATTACGTCAAAGAAGATTTCATGGATGTTCATGTCATTGAAACCAGAGCCACTGCATCTATGCGCAGCGCTCAAAATTTTGTCGAAGAGAATGCCGTAGATGAGCTGCGTAGGGCTGTCCTCCTATGGGACGAGCAAGTCAGCCAATTGGAGAAAAGGATGGAAGAGATGACTACCTCCATGACCGCCATGGCCACAGTTCAAGGACAGTCTCAGGTACCACAGTTAGCCTCTCCAGAAGTCAACCAACAAGAGATTATACATATCATCGATGAAAGGAGGGAAGTCACCTCAACAAATAGGTATGAGCAACCAAAGAAGGATTCTCCATCCAACGCCATGTTAGAGAAGGAATTTAAGCAAATGGTTGAGCAAGTTTGGGAGGCCTTAACCCAATCTAAGTGTGGTGCACTGGTTTTAAAAGGTAGACCTTCCCTAGAAGAATTTGATGTCATACCCTTCCCTAAGGGTTTTGTGTCCCCAAACTTTATGATATTTGATGGGACTGGAAATCCCATACAACACATAGCACATTATCGACCCAGTTGTGGCAAGACAAGAGGTAACGAAGCTTTACTCTTCCAATAGTTTGTCAACAGCCTATCATGGATTGCTTTCTATTGGTATGGCAATTTGTCCAATGGATCAGTTAAGACATTCACCGAATTGGAAAAATTATTTTTGAAAAGATTTGCTGGAGTGTAACATCATGTGTCTAGATATCATGATGGAAAAGCAAAAGCCCAATGAGACTTTAGTGTATTACATCTTGAGGTGGAGAAACCTTAGCATAAAATCTGAACCTCAGTTACAGGATCATCACATGATTGAGATCTTACTCAAAAGCATCTATGGGCCAATAGCTTTCATGCTTAAGGGACGCACCATTAAATCCTTCGAGAAGCTACTCGGTAAAGCCAGCAGTCTTCAGACAGAAATTAAACATATGGATTCTCATGAGAATTCTAAAGCAACCAGAGTATTTAAAAAGAAGTCAGGAATAGTGGCAACTGTTGATAAAGAAAAACAATCAATGAAGATACACACAGAAAATCCTCGTCAGACGTCATCACAGCACACTCAACAAGATACACAACAATATGGCCAATCTAGCCAAAAATCGTCTCAGGGAGGATCATACTGACCAAAGAATAAGAAAATGACCATTACAGAATGAAGGAAAGTGGTGTATTCATTCAAAGATGAAGCGGTACCCAAGATGTTCAGAAGTATGATGAAGAAGCCTGAGTTCAGACTACCAGATCCAAAGAAACCCGAAGAGGTTGACAAGAATGATCAACCAAATTATTGCCCATATCACATATTACTAGGGCACACTATAGAACATTGTTTTGTCTCAAAGATTGGCTCGAGGGAAACCTTAAAGAAGGGAATATAACAATCCCGAAAAAAGATTTAAAAGAACCTGAAAAAGGTTTCATAAATATGATTTTGGCCGAGCCAATCTCTCTGATTGACCCGTATACTTGAAAAAATGGATGGAGTACAACCTGGAACAAGCTTAAGAGCTTCCTAAACCAAATCCAATATGCATCAAAACAAACGTTCGTTCAGAGTCTTCAGCCTGCTAAGCCCGAGATGAAGAATTACCAGAAGATCCGTCGTCATTAAAGACAAAGAAGAAAAAGAATACCACTATGAAGATTGATAGTACGAGCGGTAGGATAGGGGCTTCCTCTACTAGATTTGTTGTCTCAGATTCAGGGAAGAAAATCCTCGAACCCCTGAATTTGTATGATTATCTTTTTACCCCTCCAGGGTCTTATAAATATACTGATTGTGATTTCGGCTATGTTTTAACTGTTTCTGGTAAAGACGTAATTGATTATGACAAATCTAACTTCCATCTCAATTCCCAAAACAATCCTCAAATCCTACTAGAGTCTGATGAACTCATTGACAAGACCAAAGAAGACATCAACAATACCGCTTACGATAGCACCGGGAGTGAGGAACAAATTATGGTACACTGCTTGCCATCAACTTAGATCTTTCTGACAAAAAAGAAACACTAGAAGATTCAACAATGAAATCTGAGGAAGAAGAAATTACAGAAGTAAACTTAAGGAGTGACAGAGTATTACTCCCAAGAATAGCTCCAATAGATAAATGAAAGCAAATATTAACTCGAGAAGAGCTACCTCCACCTCTACTAGTGGAAGATCCACATAACCAAGAGAAAATTGGAAGATCATACAAAGTGAATTACAATGTGCTAGCTCATCTTAGAAAGTTGCCGACTAGATTAACCATCTACGACGCTCTGATCCTATTAAAGGAGATGAGAGAGTCTCCGGTTACAGCCTTTTTTGACCTAGAGATTTTTTTAACCCAGTTGGCCAGCACATCCTCAGATGAAGTTTGCTTGTTGAAAGAACAGTCTGGGGTAACCTTCACAGATGAAGACTTATTGCTCGGTACCGCTGACCCTAATCTTCCACTCTACATCTCCGTTAATATTAATAGATTTGTGTTATCCAGAGTTTTAGTAGATCCTGGAGCATCATTTAACTTGATGAGTCTAAGGGCATTGGCCTTTTTGGACATTGAAGCCCAAGAGCTTACCGCTGATAAAATGATGTTAAGAGGATTCAACCAAAAGGGTGAGAGAGCCCTTGGATCAATTACATTACCCATGAAGGTTGGAGAACTAGTGACAACCACTAAGCTTCATATCATTAATGTCGAGACCTTTTTCAATGCTCTACTTGGCTGACCATGTATTCACGAGCACAACATGGTTCTTGCATCAAGTACTACAAAGAGGGATAAGAATATTGTATAAAGGGAGATTTACAACGATTTTCAATTCATGAAGTTCGCATTCATGAAGATGCCAACTACTACGCACCTCCAAAGAAAACTGTCTTCACTCATGAAATTGTGACCAACAAAAGTGTTGATTCAGAACAATCACAAAGATGCCTCATTTGTCATAATGAAAGTTGTCACTCCAGAAGTACAGGAGCTATCTGCAAAATTAAACCTAAACTATTCTCATGATTTCCCTTCCTGTAAGAAGGTGAAAACTACTGCTACCCTGATACCTGCTAAGTCTGTTGTTCCATTTCCTACCAAAGAAAAGGAGGTTATGATTGTTGAAGATACAGCTGAAGGATTTACCATCCTGCCATCAGTGTTTGAAATCAGATCAAGTTCGACTTTTGTACTATTAACCCAGTCTCAAAGAAGAAATCACATTTGAAGGATTCAGAATGATGCTAAGGCCCAAATTATTGAAAAAGTATCTTTTGATGAGATTCCTCACTGGAGAACTTGGATTGTTTGAGACATCTCCGCTTCTGTGAGGGAGTAGGTTCTACCTATTAATGGATACTAATGGGTATGAAAGTATTCAAAAAATTGCTACTGCCTTGCCATTGTTTCATGATCGTGATGAGGAGAAGGAAAAGCCCACTTCGATCACCAAAGTTCATACAGTATTCTAGAGGTTGACTGTTAAAGAAGGATGTTCAGTTGTTGAACTGCTTAAGTGAGTAGGACGTGTGGTGTCCCCTTGGATGAAGAAAGAGATTTTGATGGATGTCAGATCTGCCCGACAGTCTCAAAGATCAACCAAAGTTTTGCCAGCTCGTATTCCCATCAGATTTCACCTAGGAAGTCGAGTTGATACTATCATTGTTACCACTAATTTTATTTGTCACTGCTGCTCTAAGGTCTACAGGATGTCGACTGGTCAAGTCATGACTGGATCTGAGCATACGTAAGAGTGCCCCAAGAAAGGAGAAGATAAAGAACTCACCTGATACTGTATTTGGTTTGCACTGTGGGGAGCATGCCTCTCTCTGACACGTCAATGCTTCTGTTGAGACACCCCATCTAAAGACATCACTGTCCATAAAGAAGATATGGGCAGCCAAGGTCATCGTACCAATACAATTCAATGAGGGCACAAGGCAAGAATGTGGAATGAAGCAAAGGTCCGAAGTATCAGACTTCGTTGTAGCTATTGCTACCAAGTTTGATGAACAAGCAGAGGACACTTACCAGTGTCAACAGTTGATAAAGGAAAGCAGCTGATAAAGAAGTTAGAAAAGTCCATGACATCCAGAATATTTGAGAAGAAGTCCAGAACAGTGGCAACAGTTGATAAAGCAAAGCAGCCGATAAAGGTTTAGGCAGAACATTCTCACCAGAGTTCCCAGTAGTTGTCGCAGCATACTCAGCAACAATAGACATAACAGTATGTCCAGTCTAGCTAACAGTCACACTAGGGAGGATCGTGATCCCTGGATACTTAATGCTTATGCACAGTATAACAATAGTTCTTATGGTAATTTTCACTTATATTTCCTTATTTTGCAATAAAACAAAAATCTTGATCCTAAAGAAAAATAAGAATTTAACTTTTTAATTTGTATATATTTATATTGGGATGCTAAGCAACTATACATATTATTATCAAGTAATATATAACTTTTTAATTAAGACCTGAATATCGTACCCACAGGAAAGATTATGCAATATGCACTTTTTAGAAAGTTTTCTATTTTAAAAAGATAATGACTTAAACTAAAATTGATTTTTGTAGGAATTTAAAATTTAAATATTTTTGATATTTTTGATATTTTAACAAAACAGTAACAACTTAGAAAGATAACTAAAGTTTTTTGTAGAAGAAAAGTACTTATTATGAAAATATCTTTCTTCTTATCATGAATCAGTAATAAGTATCAGAATTCTATTGTGGAAGTATGCAAATTGTGTTGTGGCAAATATGAGCAATAATATTCTTTACCCTTACTAGACATGTTATAAAGAACATTGATTAATTTAAAGTTTGAATGGTTCTGAAGACCGGTTAGGCAGGGAAGATATCAGCTCTCACTCTAGAGTTCCCTCGATTCCCTCCACCTGAGGGCTAACATTCTCATATCAGAACCTAAAATAATAAACCATGTTGACGGCTTTAACCTGTCACTTTAAAGTCCTCTAACACTACACCCATCAATGAATATTTCCCTACTTATTTGCACTCAATCATATGAATTATATTCTCATTCATACAACATCATGTGATTCTTTCCAATTGTTGACTGAGACAATACCAGCCTGGTTCTTGCATGTTC
The DNA here is from genome assembly GCA_002079205.1 of Phalaenopsis hybrid cultivar. Taxonomy (NCBI): domain Eukaryota; kingdom Viridiplantae; phylum Streptophyta; class Magnoliopsida; order Asparagales; family Orchidaceae; genus Phalaenopsis; species Phalaenopsis hybrid cultivar. The sequence goes on along the minus strand of JXCR01104867.1, from coordinate 430,404 downwards.
TCACAACAAATTTAAACATCTGGATTGGCCAAATCAAGAAGTAAATGAAGTGCATGGATTTAAATCATCACAACTTCTTCCAACATTAAAGATCAATACTCTCTACAACTTCCATTCAAAACTTAATTACTTATCATTTTAAAAAGAACGATAAAACAAACTACATAGAATCCATGGAAAAAACAAAGCCACACTATCAAAAGAAGAAATCATTGTCAAACCAACAACAAGTCTCGATTAAAATCAAAAGTAGTCTAAAACAAAAATATAATAACTTATCTCAAGTCCTCCACCAAACTCTTTAAGTTCCTTTGAATCTCTCTTCTGTTACACTCATTCAAAACAAAAAATAAAGTAAATAAAAAGTGGTTCCTGAAAATCTCTCTGAACTAACTCCCCAGAAAAGAACTTTCAAAACTTGCCAATATTTTCAAGAATTCCTGAAAATCTCTCCGAACTAACTCCACAGAGAAGAACTTTCAAAACTTGCCAATATTTTCATGACTCTTTTTTAAGTCCTCTCTTCTTTCTTTTATAGTTTTCCAAGAGGTGCCTTAGGACCTCTTCAAAATGTGTCTTGATTCGATGTATTTGCCTNCGGCTCATCCTTCTTATGAAAAGGATGAGAGTCTATTTATAGATTTTGGAGTGACATTATCCGTAAATATTATTTTGAATATAAACCACTCAATTGAATGATCTAGAGCAATTCTCTTAATCAAAATTCATGAAAACTGATTTTACTCGTCTAGTAACTACCACTGGAGCTTAAGCGTGGGGTCTCGGTGCTTAGGCGTGACTTTCTTTATTTAACCGGTGCTTGAGCATCGGATCTAGCGTTTAGGCACCAAAACTCTTTTCCATAATTTTTCACATTTTTGCTCCAAATTTGATCATTTGTCACTTCTTTAAGAATTTTTTCTTTTTTTACTTTTTTCTGCAAGAAAAACATAAAAATATATTCCATTAAGTGCAATATCTTAAAAATAGGTATAAAAAAGTTTATGAAAATACTATATATTTTAGGTGTATCAAAATCCCCCAAACTTAAAATGTTACTTGTCCTTAAGTGACAATTCAATCTTTAAATTATTACTGCATTAAAATTTAGTACATGGATTAGTAAAAGACTGCCTAATACATAAAATATTATTGTATAGATGAAAAGGTGTTAAGACCTCATCGAGCCAAAATAAGTCATCATCAAAGGTAAAAATATTTTTGCCGGTTACCTCTTATCAGTCGGTCGGTTAAATTCTCTTCTTAGAATGCTTCATGTCACTCGGCTTGCTAGTTTTCTCAAAGGACTGATTAATTCCATAATCAGACAATGGCATGCATAAAACATAAGATATAAAATATTATATAAATTACATGTATACCATCTAATTCGTTTGGTTTGCGGTGCCAACAGATCTTTATTGGCAAGCGTGAACAAATTATATGCAGAATAGGTGCAGGTCATATAATAAATAAATAAAAGGATAAGGACAAAGCAGCAAAAGCAAGGAAAAGAAAAATGTATTGAAGAATCTGCACGAATTTCAAGATTATCTAATAGTTAAAATAAAAGAGACTAAATGTCATTTATTTCTTCTCTTTAAAAAACGGCTTAAAATGTAATTTTTATATATTTTTTACACATCCTATATTCTATAAATAAGAGTATTTCATAATATAAAAGAGTCCATTTTTTGTTCCTCCCACCTGTAACTAAAGTTTTCAATGAAATAAAATAGGCTCACAAGCCCAGGGACACCCTGACTCGCTCCTGATGGGGCAAGTTGTTTTCTTTTTCTCTTCAGCTCTCTCACTTTTTCTCTCATTTCCACGCTCTATTTCGTAGACACGGTCTATCGGACAAATCTAGACTTGACAATTATGAATTTTTATGTGAAACTGAGAAAAAAATAAATAAATGGGATTTAACCAAATTAAAATGATTTCACTATTTAGGTATATATTATAAAATTTTATCTGCACTTGAATAATGGAGAGTTATTTGCTTAACTCCGACTAAAGGAGAGATAAAAAATGCTTGGAAATAACAACAACTTGGTTGCGTATGGAATGATGGTATGCGTTGTGTGATGGAGATATGAATTCCATATCATTGATTGTGGAGATGTCTACACAATAGTGGTTTGATGACAATAGTAGTGATGACAGATTATGTTGATTTGATGAAGTCGATTCAACTATGATAGTATGACAGTGAAGTGGCGTCCACCGGAGGACGATGGTCAGACAACAGCTACAGAGGTAATCAAACAACTATGGTAGTGACACCGACCATGCAACTGAGATTAGGGGACACATAAGTGATAGTAGTCAAACGATAGTGGGAGTCAAAATATGGTGATCCAATGACGATGATAGTAATCTAAAAACGACAAACTTTTTTCCAGTGACAACTATTATGATTCGGTGGCAAAAACCAAGTGATAGTGGGTTGATGATGGTGGCAGCTATGCGATACCGATGGCATCAACATTGTTGGTCGAGTGATATTGGTCGTACAACAATGGTGGAGTTATGACTATGTTGCCAGGGTAACAGTAGTTTGATGACAACAGTGGTCAGACGATGGTGGCGGCGACAACGCCGTGTCGAGGCAATGGTCGTCTGATGCCAACAACATTCCACATTGACGATGTCCATATAATAATTTCAATAAGATAATAGTGGTTCCGTGATGANAACAGTAGTTTGATGACAACAGTGGTCAGACGATGGTGGCGGCGACAACGCCGTGTCGAGGCAATGGTCGTCCGATGCCGACAACATTCCACATTGACGATGTCCGTATAATAATTTCAATAAGATAATAGTGGTTCCGTGATGTCAATGACAATGATTGTGTTAACAGGGTAACCATGGTCTAGCGACAACCTAACAGTTGTTTGACAATGGTGTTGGCCAAAGGCAATAATGATGGCAACGTCGTTGACCAATCAACAGTGCTCTAGCGACAATGATGGTGGCCAAGCGTTGTCGGTTGGGTGACATTTGTTTGACGACATCGACGATCTTGTGAAGATGGAGGGAAAAAGTTCATTGATTAGATCNAAAAAATCTTATTAAAAATAATTTTAGTTACTATATTATATTTATAAGCTTAAGATTTTTATCAAGTCTTATGCTTTAAAAATATCAAATGTAGAACCAATTTTTGATTAGGCACTAATCCTCAAGCATCTCCTCCCCTACATTTCTTTTCTTTTTCTTTTATTTTTCTTTTCTTTTCTTTTTTTTCTTCTTCTTTTTTTTTATTTTTTCAGGCAATGATTACTATATCTCGATAGGTCCTTAATGATTTTGAATTCCATTTCTCCTTTCCTAATGTAAAGTCTTGATATAAAATTTTTACTTATAAATATAATAATAGTTTCAAAATCAAAGAAAATAAATTTAAGTATTAAAAATAAAAGTCTAAATTATCTAAATTTTTTAAAAATATAATTTTTTTTACTAAAGATAGTCACTTATATTAATCATTTTCTATACTAAAAACTTTTAACTTAAAGTTTTTCTTCATTACTTAAAATTTTAACTAAATTTTCTTACTCATTTCTAAAATCAATTTTTTTTTCCCTAATATAACTTCGTATACATAATCAATTTTTCTCTTAAAATCAAATTTACTTGTAGTTCATTTTAGAATAAATAAAATTCTAATTTTGAAAATGTTTTTCATCCTGTCCCCCAAAACTTAAATTTTTAACATATTAAACAGTTTAGCATCGAAATTATAGGCAGGAATGAAAATTTAAAAAGAGCATCCTAACAAGATATTTAAAACCTAATTATACAAGTATAAAACTAAAGACATGAGTAAAGTTAATTTTTGATCAAATTTTCATTTTAGTTTAACATGTAGAGATTCAATAGACTTCTAAATAGCGGGTATAAAAGCAAACAACAAATTAACATGATAAAAGAAAAATAAAGGGTAGTAGTTTCTGAATTTCAAGTTTAAGATCTAAGATAGCAAGATTTTCTACTTTATAACATATATGAAATTAAGTTAAATTCTAAACTAACTAAATCACGGTACTAAACACAAAACAACAGTTACTACCCTAAAATTTAAAAATAAAATATTAATTACCACAAACATAATAATAATAAAAAAACTTAAAAATCCAAAACACAACATAGTCCAAAACAACACATAGATGCAAATGTAGCAAGCTCAAGCCACATAGTTCATATCATATTACAATCATGAAATGAATCTCTCAGCTCTATTTTTCATCCTCAGAATCACCAGCGTACCATTTTTTTGCAGGTTCATAATCAGGATATCGAAGATATGGAGGAAATTGCACTCCTGGTTCACCTCTAATCAGACTCTCCAAAGATGCGTGAGATTTCTCTTCATAATCACTATTCCTTCTATTATAACAATTAGTATGATTTGCAAAACAATCTAAGTTTTATACCTTACCAGCGGTAAAATTGATATTATTCATCATCTTCTGCAATAACTCATCCTGAGTCTTAGTAAAATCACCTCTAGATGTAAAAGCACTTGAAGTAGATGGTTTAGATGAAGATGTAGTAGAGGTAGATGCAGCAGACGTTTCTAATCCATAGCTCCTGGAAAAATGCTCCTCTCCAGCCAAAAATTGAATGCTCAGAATAAGTCTTCACATTCACTTTCGTAATGGGCTTTGGAGGTAATAGAACTTCATCCCAACTATCATACTTTACTCCAGCCTGCTCGCATAAAGAAAATATCAAGGAAGCAAATCCCATACATTTAGTAGTAACAACAGCAGCTGAACAGATGATAGCGTGATAAATCAAAGCCCCTATGTTGATGCGCTTTCCCTCCTGAATACAATTATTCAAAGTCGCTCTCTCTCTGGTCACTTCACTAAGATGATTGGTCGGAAGTTGATCAGCAAAAATGAAATAGTGTCAGGCCTTTGAAGGTGCAAATAACTTTCAAGCTGGGAAATTACTCTCCTATCATTGGTAATCTTCCAAAGTCCTCTCCTAATAGTCAAGTATGAAATAATCTCGTCTAACTCTACTTCCGTATTACTATAATTGGCATAAAAACATAAATTCTCTGGTGGTAAATTGTAAATCAAGTTGATTACCTCTTGAGTAAAAGGTATCAACTTCCCTCGAACTATAACTCGATCGTCTTCAGCCTCTGGGAGATTTGCATAAAACTCCCTTACAACAGAAATTACAGCGATAATAGGGAAACAACACAATTGTTCCCACTATCGGCAGACTATCAGGTCTTTTACTTCTCCACCTCACTGTATTGATCCTAAGCTTTTGAATGGACAAATTTGCTCAAATCAAATGGGCTCTTTCCTCTGCTCCTTTTTATTCTTGGTGTCATTTTACAAATTTGATAAATTCCAAAAATAACTTTGAAATCAAGTTTAAATCACTAAACTAAACTTACAAAAGCACTAACTAAACTTCCCAAGAAGTTTCCATAGATTTTTCTTCACTTTTCACCATGAATGGTAAATTTTCAAAATCTTCCAAATGCACTATTAGCCAAGTAAACCACCCTAAATGGTCTCATAGCACTTAAATGACTATTTTACTTCTTACAACTCTCTTCTCTCTCAAAATTTTTCATAATAATTAATTCAATTTGAGGTTAAAAATAACATAAATTTTCACAAAAACAAACTTATATTAATTCAAAAACAAACTTATATTAATTCAAAAACAAGTACAAACACATTTAACCATAGTTTTTTCTCCAAATAGTCTTGTGTCGGCGTTATTTTTTTGGTTGGTAAGGAGTTGCCCATAAGAAGCTGTCGATCACCGGAATCGAAATCCCTTCGCCTGCTTTGGAAGGACATTTTAATTTACATATATATTAGTTTTAGAAAAATATGAAATCAAACTGACCCCATATTTTTATAGTTTAAATGAAAGAGCATTGTACCTCAAATCCTGTATCTATCCCGAAGGACAAACACAAGACTTGAGGATGAGGCTCGATCAAATAAACTAAGGAGTATATGACATCCGTTTGTCTGTAAAACCTTTATATTTGTCGATAAGTTCCCCTATTTATTATAAAAGATTAAATAGGGTTTATATTAAGCTAGGTTCGGACATGCTTCTTATAAGGGCAAGACCCTATAGTTAATTACATCTTAAATGACCAAAGTCACCTAAGAAGACTCTCGATAAATATCAAGAAATATTATCTTCAAGAAATTTCAAATGATAGGTCTCTTCAATGAGATCGGACATAAAGGTGTTAAAGAGGATTGGTTTAAATATGTTACATTTTATTGTAGAATCCAAAGGAGGAGGAACTAAGGGATGTCATGGATCCAGAGGAGAACCTTGGTGACTTTCCAAGCTACCCTAATGTTTGGCTTCAGTTTTTAGGAGAAAAAGTTAAGTGTTTCATCCTACAAATTTTATTAGTTAGGGCTTACATTCGTGTGAGATTATCACACAAATAGCATGGAAGATGTGAGGATTTAGGTCGTGACAGACGACAACCTCGAAATCCTAAGATGAGTTAGGGATCATATTGTATAGTAAGGTTATACAAAGGCCTAAAGATAAAGTAAGGATTTATGTTGCATAAGTAAGAAACCTCAAAGTCTTATGGCTTTGTTGTTTAAGTTTACAGAAACAAGATTGGTTTAGCTGGGGAAGTCAGGTTTTGCTATTGAAGATGGTCGTGCTGCCCACCATGCTAGCTCCAAGCTCCCTGCCGCGACTAGTTTGAGTTTTCTAGTGTGTCAAGTTATGATGTTAAATCAGGTGGCCCTATGGTTGAAGTTCTTTAAATTTTATAAGGGCATATTAGAGTTGATTAGAGCGACATAGGTTAGGATCTTATGGTTCCCTCGTTCCGGCACCACTATTTTCTATTGGATTCACTTAGTCCAAATGAACTTACTAAACTTAACTTAATGAGTTCCATAAATTCATTTGCACCGTGGGAAGCCTTATTAGCAACCGTAGGTTACCTCCTCTGAGGGATTCCCGATCATCCGATAGAGTTGTTTTAATTTAGTTGCAATTGTAGTTTTGTGTGATGTTTGTGATTAAATTTTGAGCTATTTTATATTTTGAATGTTGTGGGGGTGAATTTTATCTTGGTTGATTTTAATTTTTACTTTGGTTTTGGTTTTGGTTTTGTGCCTATCCTGATAGTTTTAGTTTTCCATATAAATTTGTATTAGCACAAATGTATAAGAAAGACAACGCCGCAAACTGTAAAAGCGTACCTGGCAAGTATTCTCGTTCCACCACCTGAAACTTAAAATACATGCTAAGGAATTTATGGAGAGCAAGAAAAGTAAAATTTTAGTAGTTTTCCTAACCCTAAGTCATTTTTTGGTGGGTCCTTAGGATTTTAATTAAGGATGATTTTGTTAAGCAAAACATATTAAGTTTAGTAGATCTTAACGATGTCCAACAGATCTAGAGAAAGAAGCAGGTCCGTGCTACTCTCTCACTGCCTGGTGGAAAATCCTGAGTTCTTACAAACTGATTATGGTTATTAATATGTTATCCTGTAAATACCCTTATTACTCAGTGAACATTGATGTCTGAATTATCCCTAAGAAAAATGTAATTATCACTTGTGATTCAATTTAAGAATTATGTGGGTGAAGACACTTAAAGAAGCAAGTTTGTGTCGTTGGAACACCTAGCCAAATTTTAACCCTAATTGAGCTTGTAGTGTTTGAAATATGTTTTAATTTTCAATGATGTTTAGTTTTCTAATCCTCATTTAAATGAAGTTTGATTTACCTTAAGTCACTACTAAGCCCTTAAGACCTAGGTGAGTGTCTTAATTAGCCTCGAAAAGGTTAAGCTTTAGGTTATCATGATTTGAATCTTTTTTGAACATCAACATAGGGGTATTAGATTGATTAATTATTAACTTCAAAAGTCATACCCTTAAGTCCAACATCATTTTATTTTAATAAACTTCCAAATTTTAATAATTTAGAAATTTATTAACTTATTATTTTTTTTTAATTAAGAAAGTGAGATTGGTTTCTACCAATTAACCCCTTATGTTTCAAACATCAAATAAATTGATTAAGATCAGAGGTTACCCATTTTCCTACTTGAATTAAGCCTAAACGTTAATTAAGGCTAAATTCCAATATTAATCATTTCCCCCTAAGGCTCTATGACTTCACAATTTATCAAATTTAATCCAACTGACTTTGAAATGTTTATCCTACCTCATTCATGGGTCAATCAAGACATCAGAGAGAAAATGTGATTTTTCAAAATGTAATTTAATTTATATAATTATTTTTATGGATAATAGGATTTTTTAAAAGAAAATTCCAACTTGACCAAAGTAAATCATAATCTCTTGAAATTTTTACTGGAGGTAACTTTAGACCAGAGAAACCTTTGGACCAAATTTTATTATTTTTTGAACTTTATTCGAATTTTAAGAATTATTTTAAGTTTTGGGGTATTTACTAAATATAAAAATATTTTAAATGGATAAAATTAAGTTTTGTATTTTTAAAAAGTTTCCCTAAGGTTAGAGAACTCAGAGGAGAAGATTTCATATCTTTCTGAATTTTATTTAATTCATTGGAATTATTTTAATGAAAAATCATTTTTAAGCTTTAAAAATCATTTCTAAGCTTTAAAATTAAATATTTTTGTTTAAAAAATCAAGAAAAATATTCTAATCATTCCTAAGTTCTTAGGAAGCCATTTAGAGCATTCCATGAGTTTTATTATTTTTGTGATTTTTATGAATTTTTAATTATTTAAATATTTAAAATGGGTTAAAAATCATGTTTTTATTTTAAATATCATTTTATTTTTAGAAAATACCCCTGATCGTAGAGAACTCAAAAAACTAAGTTTCATAAACTTTTGAGTTGTATTTAGATTTTTAAAAATCATTTGGGTGCCAAAAATGTTATTTATAATTAAAAATCAACTTAGGTTATTAAATGAACTCAAAATATTATGAATTTTTTATATTGAGTTCTCTGGACCCTAAATCATAGTGGAGATAAAAAATCAAGTCAATTAAATGTTTGTATTTTTCAAAATTAATTATCTTAATATTATAGTTTTCATGAAAATTAAGTATATTTTAAATGACTTGACCCATGAAATCATTTCCAAAAGCTTCTCTGGTCATGGTGGACCTTTCAAAATTTTTTTGGAATTTTCTAATCAATATCCTAGTTTCCATGATTATTTTAAGCAAATAATGTGCAAAATGCCAAAATTTCAAGCCAATGTGATGTGTCAATATGCATGGAGAATCAAATGATTCAAAATAGTGTTTAATTAATTAAAAATAAAATATGCATCAAATGGACTTGAAATTTATTCCACATTATTTTTCATTGTTCGCTGAGCAAGGGGGTATTTTTATTTTATTTTTATGATTTTTTTACATAAAGTTATGAATTTTTGAAGTTAAGGGAGTTTAAATAAATAGAAAAAGCCCTATTTTTCTACTTATCCACGCCGTGCCTCATCATCCTACGGAGGCTCTGAAACTCCACGCGGTGCATCCCTATTTGATGTCGCCATCCATGCCAGTAGCCACACATCCCGCTGTTTGTGTAACGTAGCATTGTCCGGCTTCATCTTGACCGTTCATTCGATACACGCGCGATCGGACAGCTCATGGTCATTGTCCCCGAAAACTTAGGTTAAGAACCGTCCACCTTTGAGGCTTAAGATCTCTCTCATTACATAACCAAATTAAGTAATTTTTTTTTTAAAATGCTTGTCTAAGTGAGATGAATACATCCATACGGTAAATGTATCATGAAATCAAGCCTAAGCAAATAAAGAATCAAAATAAGCTCGAGTGGAGGAGAAGTTTTATACCTTTGCTCTAAGAAGTGTAGCTTCAATTAGAGGGTCTTGGAACATTCGTTAGGGTCCAAGGAGGCTAGGGATTAAGCCTCTTGCTGTGGTGTAAGGCCTAGGTATGAATTCGACCAAGCTCAAATTCAGGTGTTGGTCTAGAGCTAAGGTGGAGGCTATTTCAGAGGGTAATTTGATGGGGCTTTGTCTTCGCTTGCTGTTGTGAAGGTGTGCGCACAAGTAATTGAAGTTTGGTGGAGTTTTCAGAGATGTCATGTTTCTGCACCTAATTTTCAAGCTCAAAATTAGGGTTACACAGGGGGGATCAAGGCAGTGGAGTGATTGGAATGGGTTGTGGAGGTTTCAAGGAAGCTCTGTGAGTGATTTGGGAAGCTCTTTCTGATAAAATTTTAGCACATCTCCCATGGCCGTGGATGTGAGTTTTTTATAAAAATGGCCATGGGGTGGCTCTTAAGGCACAAGTTTGGGTGCATTGTGGTGCTTAGATGGAGGGTAGAGGAGCTCTAGATTTGATTTGGGTGAAGTCCCATGGGGTGGCTCTTGATTTGAGCTTTTTCAGCCACTAGGCTGGCCGACCAGTCAGTGGGAGGTGGCTAGGTGCTCAGGCATCGAGAGGAATCCATCACAACAACTTAATGCAATTCTGTTTTGATTTGGCAAAGATATCTTAAGCATGTGTATTTTTGAGAAAGAGATCCCTTAATTTGGGAGACCTTTCATCCATGTCTTGATTTAGGTGGTTTCATGGTGTTTGGACTGGTCACTAAGTCCAACTAATATGGCTTGATTTAGGTGATTTCATGGTGTTTGGACTGGTCACTAAGTCCAACTAATGGTTGTAACTTTCATGGTGTTTGGACTGGTCACTAAGTCCAACTAATGGCTGTGGTGGAGTTAATTTGGTGGCTTTAGGGTGGTTAGGTCACATTTAGTGCATGGGTCCAAGTGGGTGCAAATGACCAAAACTTGGGTTTAAGCTAGGTTAGCCTTGTTAGTAGATCCAAATAAATATTGAATTTGGTGTATATGATCATAAGGAACAACTTTGGTGAAGCATGGAAGTGGTTTTGAGATCAATTGAAGGGTCAATTTGAGGGAATTTTGAATTTTAGTCAATTTGGTCATGTTGGGCTAGGCTTGGGTCTAGCTTAGGTTAGCCTTGGGATAAGTCCAAATTGATTGTTGTAAATGGTCAATAGGGACCCCATGAAGAGTTTTCAACATGAATTGGATGCCAATTTGGAGATTAAGGATATCAACTGGGTGAAATTTTGGGACTTAGCCAATTTGGTGCTAAATTTGGGAATTTTGGATTTAGGCCAAAATCAAATGAATTTGAGGCTTTAACAAGGCCAATTGATGGTCAATAGTGATGTATAAGGATTTTATAAAGATTTTTCAACATTAATTGAGGCCAATTGACTAGGACATGGGTTCAATTTGGTGAGATTAGGTCATATGGTGAAAATTAGGGTTTTGACCTAAATCAAAATTGAGATCAAATCATGGGCCAATTAAGCTTGGTTTTGGTTTATTTTGGCCATATAAGAAATTATTTTAAGTTTAGGATTGGAATTGGGGTCCATAGAGATCAAATTGATGGACATTTGAGTTGAATTTGGGGAAATTTGGGCCCTTAAAGGCAAATTTGGGGGTTTTGGTTAAAGATGTTCAAATTGGCCAAATTGGGTCATGTTGTAGTTAAGAAAAATAAATATGAAAATATTTGGGATTTATTATGATTTTTTGGGAATTTTTGGAATTTTTTGGAATTTTTGGCTATGGAGGGTTATTTTGGTAATTTGGGGGTGTTTAGGGGTAAAAGGCCAAGATAAGTATTTTGGTAGATTTGAGGTATCAACCATCACCAAAAAGTCATGGACCAATGGAAAAGCCCATTTTAGATCTTCTACATAGTGGTCTTAGCCAAACCATAGCCTTAGGGCTAATAGGCTTAGGGGACCATCTACATGAGTCTCCCAAAAAGATCATGGGACTTAGGCTAGAAAGTTAAGTTTACGGTTGTGAGTGAATGTGAGTGTAGTGAGTGCCTTATCCCTAGACCAACTCTCAGGGTTAATCCTAAGGTCCAGCGGTCCTAAAGGTGACTCATCTTGAGTTTCCCTTATAGTGACCCCACCTACTAAGTGCTAGAGGTTAGGATCAATATATGGAACTTCAAGTTGAGTAAGGAAGATGGTAGAATTTCTAATGGTGAGGGCTCCATGTCTAAATTTCTAAGAACNACACAAGACATAAACACTAACACACTTAAAAACATGACTCCAAACACACAATTCCTAACGCTTAACTTAATGACACTCTTCATTAGAGGGAACAAATTCTTGTCTCTGAGTAGTCTCTCCAGGAATATAGAGTTGATAAAATGGACTGTGGTGATGAGCTCTAATACTATCAACTTCGATCCACTTCTTCTTAAAGAGCATTGCCTTATCTGCTTCCTCTATATAAGTGGTATGGATGAATTGCATCTTAAGTTGCCACCCAATATGTTCTAGATGAGCACGCAATTCAAGCACCGTAATCTCTAATACAGATATAGTATTCTCCATCTGGTTGATTTTCTCTGATATCCCTTCAAATACTAACAGCTAAGAAACCGTTATGCACCTCCTGTGTACTTTGACTAATGAAATTCTTCCTCATGGCTTATTCCTTCTTCTTCAAATCCATCTCCCATGAATACATTCTCTAAATCTCTCTCTTTCTTAGACTTTTAGGGCTAAAAATAATCCGGGGTGAAATTCCTTCACAAACCCCTTCTATTTGTAGGCCTAATTCCCCCTCATAACTTCTAGGCACAACTAGAAACTGGCAAGACACATTTATTCCAACTAAATTGCAGTTAGACTTTCTAGGAATCAAAATTTGCACATGTGATTAAATTGCCGCACTTAAGGGCGAATGCACATTTTTGCACCAGTCAACCTAACGTCCAAATTATCATTCTAATATGTCTAGGTCACTAAATAAAGTCTAAAAATCATTACTGCACATAATAAACTCAAAAATACTATCCTAAATTTCTTAATCATACTTGAAAGAATAATCAAAGCAAAAACACATTGATAACTATGGGTTGCCTCCCACAAAACGCTTGGTTTAAAATCATCGGCCCAACGTAACCAGTGTTCATTCTGGTTGACCCAATATTATTCCATCATTATATTTATGTTGATCCCGTATATAATAATGTTTCATTCTATGTCAATTCACGTTAAAATTTTTCTTAGAATTAGGATCTTGAATATCCACTGCCCCGTAAGGATAAACTTTTATCAAAAAATGGGCCCATCCGCCTGAACTTAATTTTGTCTTAAAATAATCTTAACATTGCATTATATAGCAAAACTCGTTGCCCTGGATGAAAATTTTTAGTAAGAATATTTTGATCATGCCACATTTTCATCTCTTCTTTATAAATCTTGGCATTCTCAAGATTATTTCGATCATGCCACATCTTCATCTTTTCTTTATAAATCTTGGCACTCTCATAAGATTCATTCTTTATCTTTTCAAGCTCATTTAATTGTAACAATCTTTTCTCACCAGCATCTTTCAAATTATAATTGAACTCTTTAATAGCCCAATATGCTTTATGGTCAAGTTCTACTGTGAGGTTAAATTATAATTGATCTCTTTAATAGCCCAATATGCTTTATGCTCAAGTTTAACTGGTAAGTGGAGCTTTCCCAAATATTAGCCTATATGGGGACATTCCTATATGAGTTCTATATGCAGTCCTATGAGCTCACAAAGCATAGTCAAGTTTGACTGACCAATCCTTTTTTGTTGGATTCACAGATTTTTCCATCACTCTTTTAATTTCCTGATTAGATAATTCAATCAAACCACTTGTCTGAGGATGATAAGCAGTAACAATCTTATGATTTATATGATATCTCTTTAATAACTTCTCCATAATGGAATTTTTGAAATGACTTCTCACATCAGTAATGATAACTTTCGGCATCCCAAATCTACAAAATATGTTCGTTTTCAAAAATTTTGGAACACTTTGAGCATCACATCAAGGTAAAGCAACAACTTCTATCCATTTGGATACATAGTCCACTGCTAACAGAATATATAAATTTCCAAAAGATGGTATAAATGGTCCCATGAAATCTAATTCCCAAACATCAAATATTTCAACTTCTAGCATATAATTGAGGGGCATCTCATTTCTTCTAGAAATATAGTCCACTCTTTGACATCTACCAAAAGTTTTGATATAAGCATTAACATCTCTAAAAATTGAAGGTTAATAAAATCCAGATTGTAGAATTTTGTATGTTGTTTTATCAACACCAAAATATCCCGTCAAATCAAAATTATGAAAATTTTAGATAATTTCATAAGTTTCTTCTAATGACACACATCTTCGAATGATCAGATCCTTTCCTTGTATAATATAAATATGGGTCATCCCAAAAATAAGTTTTAGCTTCAGAAATAAATTTCCTCATTTGTTAGTATGTCATTACATAGGGTTTAAGATCACTAACTAAATAGTTCACAATGTCGACATACCACGGAAAATGCCACTCATTTACAGTGAACAATTTTTTATCTGGAAAATGTTCATTAATTTCTTTTTCAAAATAGAGTTGTTTTTTTAATTCAAGCCTTGACAAATGATCAACAATTTGATTTTTGGTTCCCTTACGATCTACTATTTCAAAATCAAATTCTTGTAAAAGAAGAATCGATCTTATAAGTCTCGATTTAGTATCCTTCTTTTTCATTAAGTACTTAATAGCAGAATGATCTGTATGCACTATATAACGAGTTCCAATCAAATATGATCTAAATTTATACTATTGCTAATAACTCTTTTACTATTATTGTATAGTTAATTTGAGTTTCATTAGGACTTTTACTAGCATAATAAATAACTTTGAAAATTTTATCATATATTGTCCTAAAACAGCTCCAATATCATAATCACTAGCATCACACATAAGTTTAAAAGGTTTTTCCCAATTTGGTGAAACTATAATTGGTGCAGTGATTAATTTTTCTTTTAATAATATAAAAGCTTTTAGGCATCCCTCATTAAAACTGAAAATTGCATATTTCTCCAGTAAATGGCATAAAGGCTTATCAATCTTAGAAAAGTCCTTAATATATCGCCTGTAGAATCTAAAATGTCCTAAAAAACTCCTAATTTCCCTTACATTTGTTGGATAAGGTAAATTAGCAATCACTTCAATTTTAGAAGGATCTACTTTCATACCATTTTTTGGTATTTGATGACCTAATATAATTCCTCCTGCTACCATAAATTGGCATTTTTCCTAGTTTAAGGACTAAATTTGTTTCTTTACAATGCTTAAGAATTTTAGATAAATGTTCTAAACATCAGTCAAATGAAGTTCCAAACACTAAAAAGTTATCCATAAAGACTTCCATCCCTTTTTCAATTAAATGACAAAAAATTGTCATCATACATCTTTGAAATGTAGCATGGGTATTACAAAAATCAAAGAGCATTCTTCTAAAAGAAAAATTATCATAAGGACTGGTAATATTTGTTTTCTCTTGATCCCTATGAGATATTTGAAATTGGTGATAACCTGTATATCTATCCAGAAAACAAAAGTATTTATGCCCAGCTAGTCTATCCAGCATTTTTTCTAGAAAGGGTAGTGGAAAACGATCTTTCCTAGTGGTAAGATTTAATTTTCTATAATCAATGCATATTCACCACCCTGTAACTTGTCTAGTAGGTATTAACTCATTATGCACATTCACAGTTACAGTTACTCCTCTTTTCTTAGGAACACAGTGAATTGAACTAACTCATGCACTATCTGAAATTGGGTCGATAATTCCTGCATCTAACCACTTTAAAATTTCTTTCTTAACAACCTCTTTCATAACATGATTTAATCTCCTCTGTGGATCATCCTTGGATTTCTAGCTTTCTTTCAGATTAATTCTATGCATATAAATTGCAGGACTGGTTTCTTTAATATCAACAATTTTGCATCCGAAGGCTTTCTTAAAATTTTTTAGAATTTTCATTAGATTTTCCTCTTCTTCCTTTGCTAACTTCAAGGAAATTATAGTAGGTAAAGTAGAGGAAACTCCTAAAAAGGCATATTTTAAATGTTCAGGAAGAAATTTCAACTTCAGTTCTAGGGGTTTTTCAATAGATGGACATAATGATTTATCTTTGTCTATCGTGTTCAAAATTTCAAAACTTTCTTGAACATAACTTGAATCTTCCTTAAAAAGGATTACACATTAATCTAATTTCTCTTCTTTCTCGTGTTCCAAATTTTTTTCTTCAAATTTTTCTTCATAAGTAGTCTTGAAATGCATTCACTAAGATATATTATAACATCCATTCTATAGTATTCATCATCTTTACCTTTTGCAGGGTATTTCATTCATTTTGAAATGTTAAAAGTAACAGTTTGATAATTGACGCGCATTATTAATTCCCCTTTCTACACATCTGTCATTGCTCTTCCTGTGGCTAGGAAAGGTCTCCCCAAAATGACAGGCATCTCTTTATCTTCCTCCATATCTAGCGCAATGAAATCAAGAGGAAAGATAAATTGATCCACTTTCAGTAGGACATCTTCTATAACTCCTTTAGGATAGGTTATTGAAAGATCTGTTAACTGCAGAGTTACAGTAGTAGGGATTATTTCTCCTAATCCCTATCTTTTAAATATTAATAATGGCAATGCTTGCACCTAAATCACATATAATTTTCCCATAAAATCTATCTCCTATTGCACATGGAATTGTAAAGCTACCAGAATCTGTAAGCTTTTCAGGAAGTTTCTTTTGAATTATAGCATTGCACTCCTCACTTAGTGCAACAGTCTCATTATCTTTAAACTTCCTTTTTTTGTTAAGAATATTCTTGGTGAACTTTACATAGCTTGACATTTATTCTAAGGCTTCAACAATTGGAATATTGATTATAAGCTTCTTAATTATTTCAAGAAATTTTGAAAATTTCTTATCCAACTTCTGTTGTCAAAGTCTCTGAGGAAATGGAGGTGGTGGTTTCTCTAAATCAATTTTCGACAGAGAAATGGGACTTTTAGATTCTTTCAGAGCATCCTCTTTTGATTCTTCAATTTTTTCTCTATCTACTTCAATCTCTTTTGTAATGCTACCTTCCAACTTTCTTCTGCTTCTAAGTTGTATGGCTTTAAATTTATCTTTATTCTGGACTTTTGGATTTGATTCAGTATTACTAGAAAGTATGTAATGAACTTACAATTTGCCTAGGAAGTGCTCCATAGGATCTATTACTTAATGAATTTGCTATTTTTCCAAGTTGATTCTCAATATTTCTAATTGTAGCTCCTTGTCTTGTAACTGATTACCCATTTGTAACACCACTTCTTCTATAGACAACTTCTTATCCTTAAATTGTGTATCACTATTGAAACCTGGAGGATAAGTAGATCTATAATAATTATTTCCTTGGTTGTTCCAATTTCACAAGGGTTTACTTGATTGTTCCCCCATTGCTGATTATTACCACCCGAATTGTTATTCCAGTTAAACTTGGGATGGTTCTTCCAACCTGGGTTATAATAATTAGAATATGGGTTATTTTTCTTATTATTTATGGCATTCAAAGTCTCCAATGATGCTTGAGAATCTACAATTTATCCTAATGAATTCTCTTCAATCATGGAAATTGGTTGAGAAAATTCCATTCCAAATTGGTCTAACTTCCTTGAAATTGCAGCAACTTGATTTGCTAACATAGTAAATGGATCGGTTTCATGAATGTTGACTACTTTCTTTGGATTTACCCTCTCAGAAGACTATTAAAAATTATTAGTAGCCATCTCTTCAATTAAGGCATAAGCATCATGAAATGGTTTTGACATCAATGAACCACCAGCAGCGGCATCAATAATAGATCTAAGAGACCCAACTAATCCTTGGTAGTCATATCTTTAATTAAAGCATAAGCGTCATGAAATGGTTTTGACATCAATGAACCATCGATAATTGATCTAAGAGATCCAACTAATCCATTATAAAAAGTTTGAATTATTAACCAATCTCGGATAATTGATAAGAGATCCAATTAATCCATTATAAAAGGTTTGAATTATTAACCAATCTGGTATAGCATGGTGTAGACACTTTCTTAAAAGTTCTTTAAATCATTTCCATGCTTCATAAATAGATTCCCCTTCAAACTAATTAAAAGGTGTAATATCATTTCTAAGCTTCACAAATTTTTATGGTGGAAAATATTTAGCACAAAATTTTTGTGCTAAATCATCCCAAGTTTTAATAAATCCAGGTGCTAACGAAGTCAACCACATCTTAGCTTTATCCCTCAGTGAGAAAGGAAATAACCTAAGTCTTATGACATCATCTGAAACACTATCGTATTTAAATGTAGCACACAATTCTAGAAAATTGGTAAGATGTAAATTTGGATCTTCAGTTGGTGATCCCCCAAACTAATTATTTGATACCATTTGGATAATAACACGTTTAAGCTCAAATGAATTAGTCACTACAGTAGGTTTTTAAATACTACAGTGAATTTCATTATAATAGGGTGAATAATAGTTTTAAGCTCAAATGAATTAGCCACTACAGTAGGTTTTTGAATACTACAATGAATTTCATCTACAATAGGGTTGACAAATGAATTAGCCACTACAGTAAGTTTTTGAATACTGCAATGAAGTTCATCAACAGTAGGGTTGACATAATTCTTTAAAGGTCTAAACTCTTGATGAATTTCAGCATTTTGATTATTTTGGTTTGTCATTTCTGTAACTTTTATGGATTTTTCAAGATTTTGATTTTTTATGGGTTTTTTGATTTTTCTAATAGCTCTTTCTAATTCAGAATCGTAGGGCACTAGTCCTACATAACCTGAACTACACATACAGTAACATAAAATAAAATAAAATAAAATAAAACATACAAAATGAGATATAATATTTAAATTTAAAATAAAACTTTCTAAAAATAGAAATTTACTTAGTTTTCTTTCCCAACAACGATGCCAAAAACTTTATCCCTGGATACATAATGCTTATGCACAGTATAACAATAGTTTTGATGGTGTCCCTGGATACTTAATGCTTATGCATAGTATAGAAATAGTTCTGATGGTATTTTTCACTTAATTGCAACAAAACCAAAAACTTGATCTTGAAGAAAAATAAGAATTTAACTTTTTAATTTATATACATTTATATTGGGATATTACGCAAGTATATGTATCGTTATCAAGTAATATAGAACTTTTTTATTAAGATCTGAATATCAAACCCACAGGGAAGGTTATGCAATATGCACTTTTTAGAAAGTTTTTCTATTTTTAAAAAGATACTTAAACTAAATATGATTTTTGTAGGAATTAAAAATTTAAATATCTTTGGCAGTGTTGATATTTTTAACAAAACAGTAACAAAATAAAAAGATAACTAAAGTTTTTGTGGAAGAAAAGTACTTAATATGAAAATATCTTTCTTTTTATCATAAATCAGTAATAAGCATAGAAATTTTTTTGTGGAAGTATGCAAACTGATTTGTAGCAAATAAGAGCAATAACATTACTTACCCTTACTAGAGATGCTATAAAGAACATTGGCTGATTTAAAGTTTAAATCGTTCTGAAGACTGGCTAGGCAGGAAAGATACTAGCTCTCACTCTAGATTTCCCTCAATTCCCTCCATCTGGGGGCTAACATTCTCGTATCAGAACCTAAAATAATAAACCAAGTTAGGGGCTTTAACCTGTCACTTTAAAGTCCTCTAACTCTACACCCATCAATGAATATTTTCCTATTTATTTTCACTCAATCATATGAACTACATTCTCATTCATACAACCTCATGTGATTCTTTCCAATTTTTGACTGAGACAATATACACGTTCTCATAAAAAATTTTAACATCTCGATTGGCCAAATCGAGAAGTAAATGAAGTGCATGGTTTTAAATCATCACTACTTTTTCCAACATTAAAGACCAATACTCTCTACAACTTCCATCCAAAACTTAATTATTTATCATTTTATGAAGAAAGATAAAGAAAACTACTCAGAATCCATGGAGAAAACAAAACCACTCTTTAGTTTAAAAGAAGAAATCATTGTCAAACCAACAACAAGTCTCAATTGAAACTAAAAGTAGTCTAAAACAAAAAGATAAAAACATATCTCAAGTCCTCCACCAAACTCTTATAGTTTTTTTGAATCTCTTCTCTTTTACAATCATTAAAAACAAAATAACAAAAAAGATAAAGTAAATAAAAAGCGGTTCCTCAAAATCACTCTATACTAACTCCCGAGAGAAGAAATTTCATAACTTGCCAATATTTCCAGGACTCTTTTCTAAGTCCTCTCTTCTTTCTTTTATAGTTTTCCAAGATGTGCTTTGGGATCTCTTCAAAATGTTCGATGCATTTCCAAGAGACATCCTTTCATGATAATTTTCATCCATGGTGGTTACAACCACCTATTAAGCCAATGGGTGCCTTAAAGCCTCTTCAAAAAATATGAAAATTGATTTTATTTGTCTAGTAACTGCCACTGGCACTTAAGCACGGGGTCTCAGCGCTTAGGCATGGCCTTCTCTGTTTAACCGTTGTTTAAGCGCCGGATCTGGCGCTTAGGCGCCAAAACTATTTTGCACAACTTTTCACATTTTTGCTCTAAATTTTATCCTTTTTCGCTCCTTTAAGCTTTTTTTCCATTTTTACTTGTATCTGTAAGAAAAACACAAAAATACCTTTTATTAAAGTGCAATATCTCAAAAATAGGTATAAAAATGTGTCTCAAAACACTATATATTTTAGGTGTATTAGATCGCATCGAGCAGAGGGTAGAAGGGGTCGACTCTTTTAGCACAAAAGAAGAGAGTATATTCTTTCAAAGATGAGGCTGTGCTAAAGATGTTCAAAAAATTAATGAAGAAGCCTAAATTTAGATTGTCATAACCAAAGAAGATAGAAGAAGCTGATAAGAAGGACTATCCCAATTTCTATCCTTACCACCTGATGGTAGGGCATACAATAGAGGGTTGTTTCATTTTCAAGGATTGGCTCGAGAGGAACTTTAAAGAAGGAAATTTAACTACCCAAAAGAATATTTAAAAGAATCTGGAAAAGGTTCTGTAAATATGACTTTGGCCGGGCCAATCACTTTGATAGATCCAAATTCAGAGAAGGATGGATGGAGCATAGTTGGAACATGTCATCCAAGAAGATACTAGATCAGATTATGACTGCTTCAGTGCAAGCCGCCGTTCAAAGTCTACATCCTGTCCAGCCCAAGTTAGAGATTTCACCAGAGAAATCACCACAACTGAAGAAGGAGAAGAATGACGTCTTGAAGACTGATAGCACAGGGGGTAGTATAGGGGATTCCTCTATTAAATTGGTTGTCTCTGATTTAGGGAAGAAAATCCTCGAACCCCATGTATGATTATCATTTTACCCCACAGGGGTATTATGAATATAATGATTATGATTTGAGCTACATTTTAACTATTACTTGTGATAACGTAACTAATTTTGATCAATCTAACCCCGATCTCGATTCCTAAACCGATCTTCAAATCATACTTAAAACCGATGAGCCCATTAACAAGAATGAAGAAGATGTCGACACCACTGGTTACGATAGTACCGGAAGTTAGGAACCAGTCCTCGAGTACCATTGTACACCGCACGCCATCAATTTGGATCTCTTTAATGAAGAAGAGACACCTGAAACTTTGCCTACAACATCTTACGAAGAAGGGATCACTGAAATAATTTTAAGAAGTGGGAAGGTATCACCTCTAAGGATAGCTCCAGTGATAAAGGGAAACAAATAGTCACTCGAGAAGAGCTACCTCCACCTTTCCCAGTGGAAGAACCACATAATTAAGTTAAAATTGAAGGATTGTATAAAGTGGATTATAACATGCTAGCTCATTTTAGGAGGTTGCTATAAAACTAAGTATATACGATGCTCTGATCTTGTCAAAGGAGATGAGAGAGTCTCTGGTTACAGCTTTGCTTGACCTAGAGATTTCTTAGCTTAGTTGGCCAGCACATCCTCAGAAGAAGTTTATTTGTTGAAGGAACAACCTTTGATAACCTTCACAGATGAAGACTTGTTGTTCAACACTACCAACCACAACCAACCGCTCTACATCTTCGTTAATATTGATAGATTTGTGTTATCCTGATTTTTGGCAGATCCAGGAGCATCACTTAATCCAATGAGTCAGATATTGGCATATTTGGATAATGAGGCTTAGGAGCTTACAACCGATAAATATTTAATCTGAAGAGAGAACCCTTGAATCAATTATATTGTTAATAAAAGTTGGAGAAATAGTAACAATAGCAAAATTTCATATCATCGATGTAGATACCTCTTTCAATGCTTTAATTAGACGATCATGGACTTACGAACATAACATGTTTTTACCATATTTACACCAGTGCATTAAGTATTTTAAAGAAGGATAAGAACACTGTATCAAGGGAGATTTATACCCATTTTTAGTTCATGAAGTGGGCATTCATGAAGACATCGCCTCCTATGCACCTCTAAAGAAAAATGACTTTTTTCTCATGAAATTGTGGCAAATGAAGTAGAAGATTTAGAAAAATCACAAAGAATAATCCATTTAACTCCACTTCAATGACCTATTACTATTATTTTGCAATGATCTGGTACAGGTTCTTACAGCCCATACACCCAAGATTGAGGCCGAGGATGTGGATGCGGAAGAACCAACACAGTTGTTGAACGGACTAGGCTGATCATCAACATTGACATGGAAGAAAGTTTT
Source organism: Phalaenopsis hybrid cultivar (assembly GCA_002079205.1). NCBI lineage: Eukaryota > Viridiplantae > Streptophyta > Magnoliopsida > Asparagales > Orchidaceae > Phalaenopsis > Phalaenopsis hybrid cultivar. The sequence continues at coordinate 407,727 of JXCR01104867.1, read as the reverse complement.
GATGAAGAAAGCTCCAAGGAAGAAATCATGATGATAAAACAAAAGAAACCTCAATACGAGATTTCCTTAGAAGATGTATACAAAAGAGAATGCGATTCAATATACAATTGGATCAATCACTATATAAATGTCATGACCCTTACCCCAATTCACCCTAAAAAAGTTGAGAGTTTAGATGTCAAGGAAGTCTGTAGCATTGGTTCAAAGCTGATCATTTTACCATGCTTCCCTTCTAATAATTCTAAAAATCATTTAAATTTGGAAAATGATTCTAATGAATTAATGTAATTACTTTTGTGTTACTTTTCTACTTGTGTATAAAATTTAATTCAACAGGTATATGTGCCAAAACAATTTTCAAAGTATAAGCTGTAAATTTTCAAGAAATTGTAGAATGTTAGAAGTTGAACTCCTAACTCGAAAGAAGGTCTAAAATGTGGTACTATACTGTACTTACTAACAAATTGGAGGAAGATTGCCTTTGTATAGTGGAGGACTCTGAAGATTAGTTGATAGATGATGCTCCACCAAAATTTGAAGAAGAAATTAAGTCAACTTAGGATTAATTGAAAGAAATCAATCTCGGGGCTGAGGAGCAGCCCTGACCTACCTTTATAAGTTCTCTACTCAACAAAGAGGAATCTATAGAATTGATAAAGTTATGATCAAAATGTAAAGATTGATTTTTCAGAAACTATGATGAAATGTTAAATTTATCAGTGGAAGTTGCAGTTCATAAGCTCGGGGTGGACAAAGATATTACCCCAGTAAAGAAAGCTCCCAGAAGGATGCACCTCGAGATAGAGCAACAAGTCATTGCTGAGGTAAAGAAGTTAATAGACGTTAACTTTGTAAGAGAAGAGCAATACCCTACTTGGACAGCCAACATTGTACGAGTTAAAAAAAATAATGGACAAATTCATGTTTGTGTCGATTTCATGGATTTAAACAAAGCGTGTTCAAAAGATGAGTTTCCACTACCGATACCAAAATTAATGGTGGAAATCACATTGACACATGAGATTTTCTCTTTCATAAATGGATCATCAGGATATAACCAAATCAAGAAGGCTCCAGAGGATGCAACACTTACAGCATTCAAAACACTGATTCAGAATTTTTTGCTACATAGTAATACCATTCAAGCTAAAGAACGCCAGAAACCTACCAACGAGCAATGACGAAGATCTTTGATGACCTCATTTACAATCAAATGAAATGCTAGGTGGATGATTGATCATCAAAAACAAACAGAAAATACACAATTTGTATGATTTGAGGATTGTGTTCGAACGATTACGATAATATAATCTCAAGATAAATTCCCTAAAGTCCATCTTCAACTTCACCTCCCTGAAATTTCTAAGATACATTGTTCTTCATCAGGAAATCAAAATTGACCTAGATAAGATTAAGGCTATCTTTGAAATGCCTCCTCCTAAAACCTTGAAGCAACTACATTCCTTTCAAGAAAAGTTTGCATATCTGAAAAGCTTTATTTCTAATCTTTTGAGTAGGTGTCATCCCTTCTCGGCATTAATTAGAAAGGATGTCCAATTTTATTGGGAAGAAAAATGCCAACGGGCCTTTGAGGACGTTAAGCAATATTTAATGACAACTCCTCTTTTGGAATCCTCTATCAACAAAAAATCGTTGATACTTTATACCGTGGCTTTAAGCAACTCTCTTGGAGTCCCGTTAGCCTTGGTCAATGACGAGGGTAAGGAAAAAACACTGTACTACTTGAGTCTCCATCTAATACCATCAGAGCTAAAGTATCAACCTATTAAGAAGCACTGTCTATCTTTAATTTTTACCACCCAGAGGCTTAGGCATTACATGATTTCTCATAAAATTACCCTTATTTTGAAAGTTAATCCATTACAATATTTGTTGACTCGGCCAAAACTTTTCGGACGTCTAATAAGATGGTTGATGATTTTATTGGAATTAAATATAACTTTTTCTCCCCTCTGCCCTATCAAAGAATAGATTTTAGCAAATTTCCCCATTGAACAACCACTTCCAGCTGGGTCCCCTCTCAATGATGAGCTACCAGATGAACATATATTACAAATAGAACTGTTTGGAGTCAGACAATGGGAAATGTACTTCACTGGAGCTTCATCAGCTAGAAAGGACAAAGGATCAAAGATAGTTATACCAGGCTAAGCAGAAAAAGGTCTGATTTTCATCATGGTAGATCAGGGTATGTTGAGATTCTTCTATCATCTGAAAGGGTCGTGCACAAACAATGAAGCAGAGTATGAAGCATTTATCGTCGGATTGAAATTTGCAATCTCAATAGATATAATAGACATTGCCATCTATGGAAACTCACAACTCGTCATCTAAAAAGTTGTCAGACAGTAAAAGATTTTGAAACTAAGGCTAGCAGAATACCATCGGTACACGATCAAGTTGTTGGAACGTATTCCTAATGTGACTCTATACCAAATTCCTCGGGGAGATAACGCCCATGTCGATGCTTTAGCAAAACTTGCTAAGGAATTGGTATGTCCCCCAAAGGATTCCATCGACACTATAGTACAAGGACATCAGGTTCTGCCTCAAGACAACCTCAAAAATCTACACAACTCAGAAAAGAAGAAGAAATGATGATTGCAGTTGCTGACATTAACAAAGATTGGTGTAGGCCATTAATAGAATATTTACAAACTAGAAAACTGCTAGAAGACAAGTCTGAGGCATATCACATCACGAGAAGAGCTATGTCATATGCTTTAGTGGGTGATGTTCTCTAAAGAAGATCATTTGATCAAATGTGGCTAAGTTATCTAAGCAGAGCAGAAGCACAAAACATCATCAAAGAAGTGCATGTCGGATTGTGTGGAGCTCACCAGTCAGGGTTGAAGATGGAAATGAAAATTAAAAGACTCAGATATTATTGGCCAACAATGATATTTGATTGCATGGTTACAGCTAGAAAGTGTCACCATTTTCAAGTACATGGGGTGGTCTTACACCGACCTCTGAATGTGCTACGCCAAACCGTTACCTCATGGCCATTCGAGTTTTGGGGCATGGACATAATAGATCTGATACACTCTCTATCCTCTAAGGGACACAGATTTATTCTAGCAGCCATGGATTACTTCTCCAAATGGACAGAGGCAAGCCATTACGAGAGGTTACAACACAGAATGTTCTCAAAATTTTCAAGAGTCAAATTGTCTACCATCTCATTGTACCATGCAGAGTGATTTCCAAAAATGGAATAGGCTTCAAGAGCACAAAAATAAAAAATTTTATCAAATAGTATTAGATAAACTAGAGATACTCTACGATCTACTATACCAGAGGAAACGGCCTAGCCGAGGCATTTAACAAGATGCTCATGCATATTTTGAAGAAGATGTTGGAAAAAAACAAAGTGAGTGGAATGATAAATTATTAGAAGCTTTGTGGGCCTACAGGACAACGTTCAGAATAACCACTCAATGTACACCCTACACACTTGTGTATGGGTCTAAGGTTGTCTACTGCTGGAAGTCTAGACACCGTCTCTCAGAGACGTAGTTGCCAATCATATTATAATAGAAGAAAGTGAAAAAAATCAAAATTTAACTATTGTAAAGTCTCAAGGGAAAATTATTAGAAGCACAATGGCATTCAGAGCTCTTTTAAGCTAGGATGGTGCATGCTCATGACAAATTGGTCTGCCCGAAGGTGTCCAAAGTTGGTGACCTCATTCTTGTTCTCAAGAAGCCTATTCTTACACACTGCAAGATAGGTTGAAAATTTGAACCAACATGGGAGGGACAATCTACCATAGAGAAGGTCTATTTCAGAAGATCTTATCAACTGGTGGATTTCTAAGGTGAACAACTGTGTTATCGGTTAATGGCCGATATTTAATAATATATTACATCATACACCTAAAGATAACTACTTTTTCATATATATTTATGCTCAAATTTAATGATTTTAATGATATTACACTTTAAAGGAAGGTGTTTTGCATATTTTGGTTTCAAGGACTACAAATAGAGTTTTAGAGAAAAACAAGCAAAAACGATGCAAATTGTAGCAATTACGAGCAAGACACAAAATTCTATCCTCACACATTTTGATATGTCTTTCAATGCTTAATCTCTTTTACGGTTCTCACACATTTTTAAAAAAAATTACACTTTAAAGGAAGATTAATTTTATGCTTATTTTGTATTTCTATCTATTACGAATGCAAGTGAACTGAAATGAACAGAGCTAAAATGGAGCCAAACAAAGCAAAATGGTGGAGCTGCGCATGGTGAGAGCTGACAGTGCCAGAACCGGCGCAACAATGCTAGAGTGCAGAAAATGACGCCAAAAAAGACCTGAAAGTGCCCAAAATGGTGCCAACAGTGCCCGAGATGGTTTGGATGAAATATTGAGCAAATTTCTAGAAGATTTAATGTATTTGGATGCTTTTTGGAAGGTTTCTTAAGGCATGTCTTGGGAAATTCATCCCTACACTATAATAGAGTGCTTCTATGTCAAAAAAAGTGGTGTGTGTGAGTGGAAAAGTGTGGAGATGTTTATAGAATTTATAATAGGAGTATAAATGTAGATTTTTACCTTTTTGGAGAGATTGGTGAGGGGATTTTGAGAGAATCTGTAAGGGAATGTTCTAGCATTGTATGGATTAGTGGGAGACTTTGTGGGAGAGATTTTTATCTTTCTTTCTATGGAAAAAAGCTAAGTATTGTGTTCTTTATTAACTTATGATTTTGTAGACATGTATCTAGTAGATTTTCTTTGATTTAATGAAGTTTTTTGTTGTGTTTTCTTCGTTCTTTGTGATGTGTTTCTCTTACTCTTTCTTCTTTTTTAGAAATAGTGGCATAAGAAAATTATGTCATTATTTTCCTTTTACTTTTCTTTTCGAATGAGTAGGATTCATGTTTAGGTTATTGTGATGCATGCTAGAAGAAGTTTTAGTTATAACTTCTGATCGTTTTTAAAATCTGCTCTTAATTTACTTTTTGACCTGGCCAATTGAATTATTAAAATATGTTGTGAAACATATGTTCCGGGAAATGGAGTATGAGTTCTACAACAGAGTGAGAAGCACATTTAAGTCCATGAAAATGTATTTTATTATGGGATTATAAGTGTAAAAATAGGAAAATATACTTTGTTGGGTGTAGAATTAGAGATTTCTAGGGTGACAGACTAAAAATCCCAAATTCCATCATAGTGTTTAAAAAATAAAGCGAGAGTTAACCTTCAGAAGAAGTGAAGTAGAAGCTCTGGAGAGAGAGCCAGTATCCTTCTAGCGTAGCCACAGATTTAGGGACTAAACCTAAGATTAGCAACTGATTTTCTATAACACTAAATCAGGGTAAAGAATTAAAATTGCTCTTATTTGACACATATAATATTTAATGTATCTCATTTCTTTACATTATCTAATTAAATACATAAGAATAGTCTTTAACATCTAAAAATTCTACAAATCAAAAGGCTTATCTTTAGAATTAATATTTACATTTAGGAATAGTTACTATCCTTACATTTAACATTCACATTTAGGAGTAGCTGCTAGATAAAACATTATTTTAATTAACATTCCAAATTAAGGACTAATAATAGTAGACTAGAATTTGACTAAGAACATCTTTCCTCGCTTCCCCGTGGGATCAATATTTGACGCTTAATCAGAAAGCCCTATATTACTTGAAGTGATACATGCACTTGCGTAGAACCCAAAGTCTATGAACTATTTTCTATAGTTTATAATATTTCAATTTTGTATAATAGCTAATAAATATAAATTGGGTCTAGTTTTTTGCCTTCTTTTGAAAGCTAAATTACTGCGTAATTACGTGTCGGGTCAAGTTTTTTGCACAGTCTTAGGGGAATTGAATTGACATAAAACACGCAGAAAAAAAACACACGCTAGGGGTGCATCAAGTTCTTGACACCATTGCCGGGGAAGCTACGGTAAGAACTTTAGGAGAATTGAAGGAATTCTGCTTAGACTTGGAAAACTGTAGTGTCATAAAAATTGTTTTTGTATGAAAGGTATTTTTTGTATCAAAAAGAGCTCTTAAAAAATTATTTGTGTCAAAAACATGGTGTTTGTGAAAATGTTTTGTTATGTTGAATATATTTTTTTATTTTATTTGTTTAATTATTATTATATTATTTATTGTGTTGCGTATGCAAAATAAAGGATCTGCAGGACTTGTGCCTTATGATCCTAAGTTAGAAAAAAGAAAAAAAAATCAAAAAATAGAAAGGACTTGAAGAATTAGAAATGAAAATAAAAAACATTCAAAATAATAATTTGGAAAATCATCATAAATCGTTGAGGGATTATATAATCCTACGACTGATGAAATTCACTCAAGTATACAAACACTTGCTGTAGAACCTGACTCATAAGAAATAAATCCAGATTGTATCCAACTGGCGTAGATCAACCAGTTTGGGGGAACTTCTTTGGAGGATCCCTATTTATACCTATCTAATTTTCTAGAACTTTATGCTACATTTCATTATAAAGGCATGTCAGACGATGATGTTAGACTAAGATTTTTTCCTTTCTAACTAAGGGATAAGGCTAAAATGTGGTTATACTCATTAGCACCTGACTCTATTAAAAATTGGGGGGGTTAATTTAGAAATTCCTAGCTAAATATTTTCCAGCTTCAAGGACAACTAAACTTAGAAACGACATTATCTCATTTTGTCAGTATAAAGGGGAATCAATATATGAATCTAGGGAAAGATTTAAGAAACTCATAAGAAAGTGTCCACACCATACTCTGTCTGATTGGTTAATCATTCAAACTTCTTATAATGAGTTATTAAAATCCAATAGATTTATAATTGATGTTGTCGCTAAAGGATCATTAATGTCAAAATCATTTAATAAAGCATATGTATTAATTGAAGAAATGGCTACAAATGAATTTCAATGGCCCTCTACAAGGGTAAATCTTAAAAATGTTGCTAGTGTTATGATACAGATGCGATTTCAATTCTTGCATCTCAGGTTGCTGCAATATCAAGGAAGCTGGACCAATTTGGAATGATCAGCCTCAATTTACTCCAGTACGTGAGGAAATTTCATTAGGGCATATTATTGATTCTAACTTATAATATGAATCTTTAAATACCATAAATAACTCATATTATAACTTTTACAACCCAGTTTGGAAGAACTATTCTAATTTTAACTGCAATCACACTACTTGCGGTGGAAACCAACAATGGGAAAATAATCATGCAAATCCTAATGGAAGTTGGAATAATCAGGAGAACACAAACTATAAACTTTCATATCCACCATACTCTAACAATGATCAACAGTTTGAGGATAAGAAGATTTCAATAGAAGAAGTGGCATTACAAATAGGAAACCAGTTGCAAAATCAAAATACTGCAATTAGAAATATAAAGAATCAACTTGGACAAATTGCTAATTCACTTAGCAATAGACCGCAAGGAACAACTCATAGCAACACTGAGATCAACCTTACAGAGAATAATGATGAACAAATAGAAGCTGTCCAATTAAGAAGTGAAGAGAGATAGAGGATGTGATCAGAAAAGAGAAAGGAGTTGTGAGAGAAACAAAGAAAAATAAAAGACCCAAAGAACATGTTTCTAAGGATCTAGAAAAATTAATATCTTCCACTAAAATCAATTTAGAAAGACCACCACCTCCATTTTCTCAAAGACTTCGACAGCATGAGTTGGATAAATAATTTTTAAATTTCATTGACGTACTTAAAAAGTTAATGATAAATATTCCTTTTGCTGAAGCTTTAGAACAGATGTCAAGTTATGAAAAATTTATGAAGAAGATATTAAACAAAAAAAAAAAGAAATTTAGGGATTACAAGACAGTTGCACTAAGTGAGGAGAGCAGCGCTATATTTCAGAAAAAGCTTCCTAAGAAACTTAAAGATCCATCTAGTTTAACAATTCCTTGTGTATTTGGAGAAAGATTATGTGTAAAAGCTTTATGTCATTCAGGATCGAGCATTATTGTGATGCCTTTATCTATATTTAGAAGGTTAGGTTTAGCCGATATTTCTCCCACTATTGTAACCCTTCAGTTAGCTGATTGATCTATCATTTATCCAAAAGGGGTTATAGAAGATGTGTTTGTTAAAGTGGATAAAGTTATCTTTCCTATGGATTTTATTGTATTAGATATGGGGGAAGATAAAGAAAATCCAATTATTTTGGGGATATCTTTTCTTATTACTAGACAAGCTATGATAGATGTGAAAAAAGGAAAGTTGACTATGAATATTAATGAACACAAAGTCACTTTTGATGTGTAAAAGACTATGAAATATCAAGCTGGGAGAAAAGATGATGATTATTTTTGGAAGGATGAAATTGATTATCTAACTAAAGGCTATTTCCAAAAAAGTTTTGAGAGTAAGTTAACAAATGATATCAAAATGAAATTTCATGATGAGTCTAAAATGTTGTTTAAAAAAAACTATGTGTTTTTAGGAGAGGTGTGAAATGATGGAAGTTACTGAAAATAGTAAACTTTTAATTCCATCTGTTGAAAAGTCTCATGAACTTAAATGAATATACCTCATATAATTTTAAAGCCTATATATTTAGAGAATTCAACTACCACCAGTCTTTATATCTTCACATTCGACTCAATCACAAGATGAAACTGAATTGAAAGATGAAATTAGTAAAAGATCTCCTCTGAAAGAGTTATTCAAAATCATTGAATGGCATATTCCATGGTATATAGACAAACTGAAAGAGATTTTGATGTTGGGGCAGATTATTAATGCAACTAACAGTTACCCCCCCAAAGATTTTACCTAGTGTCCTTAAGATAAACCCTAAGCAGATGAATGATGAGCAATATAAAGTTATCAAACAAATACTTAGAAAAGAATTTTGAAATAAGTTTCAAAAGAACTTTGAGTTGATAGATGAGGATAAAGAGATTGAAAGACCAATAGAAGAATTTTCTAAGGAATTAGAAAAACATATTTTCTCAACTAAGATAAATATAGAAATAACACCTCCACTATTTACTCAGTACCAAGGGGAAGAATTAGAAGATAACTTGAAACACAAGAGTAACCTAGAAGAATTTGATCCAAAATCTGAATTATCTATAGGTAATTCGATCCAAACTTTTGGAGATCATGAAGTTTCGTATAAAGATCCATTTCTTATAAATTTCAAGGATGATATTAATTTGAAAATTAAGAAAATTACTAGAAGAAGATTTGATCTAGAAAAAAATATGATGAAAAAGGATATGAAACAATCTGAAAAAGAAGAGCTGAAAGAAAAATGTTAATTTGAGGACTTTTTAGGAATTTCTGGATCTGAAAAAAGATTGGGTGATTGATCAAGGATTACTTAAATGGAATTTTCATCCAGGTGGAATCATTTGTTGGGCTAGCAACGTTAAACCGAGTGCTTTATGGGAGGCAATCCATAGTTATAACTGTGGTTTGACTTAGTATGCTTAAGAGTCATGATGTTTAGTATTGTATTGTGTTTGGTTTAGCGTGGATTGATCATTTTGAGTAATGATTTGTGGACTTTTAGATTGTTAGTTCTTTGATTTGATCTTTTTATGTGTCATGAAGGACATGATTCCTTAACTTCTTATTATAGTTAGACTTGTATGTTCTCTTATAGTAGTTGGATTGATGAGTCCACTACAACTTGAGTTTTAGAAAAGACAATATGAATTTATCAGTGACAATTCCATCTCAAATTTTTTACTTCATTTCTTTGACCTTATTTTCATTTGGTAGGAGTAGCTAACCTATTTGATGAGTAACATGTGGATGAATTTATATTATCCTTATAGCTGCTAGAGGTGCTTAATTAATGGGATATGGTGACACCTAAGGTTATTTTTTGCAACCCAATGTATCAGGGATAATCTTATCTTTGGGATTACAATCTATAAAAATCATTTATAAGTACCCAATATATCTGTGTAGTGATTCCGTTAGAAATTGGAAGTAAGTTAGTGAGATATAATGAGTTAAAGGAAGAATTGGCCTCATTTATCTTGTGTGTTTGTGTTTGTGTTACAATAATATATAGGACTTGAAGAGCATTTTTATATTCTAATGTTGATAAATGTTATGCTAGTTAGACGTTTGTTTAGTTAATTTCATTCTAGCATCTTTAGTTAGATTTACTTTCTACTAGATGTTTTCTATCCTAATAAATAATTGTTGATATTTTTTATAGAAATTTGTAGTAGATAGAATTTATAAAATATTTTTCTTCCTACTTATATTTAATGCACTAAATGCTATACATGTTAAAAATCAAGTTTAGGGGATGGAAGAAAATTAAAATTTTAAATTGAGTATACCTCCTTTTAGTTTAATATTATTGCAAGCATATTTTAGGCTAGATTTATTTTCTCCTACAGTCATTCTATCCTAATTATGAATGAATATGAATTTGATAGGATGTTGTAGTAGTTAGTAGATTCAACTTTTACTTTTTCATCCCGCTACATTTTACGGAATTGATTACAAAATAATTAAAAATTAAAGTTTGGGGAGGAAAATTTTCCTTAAAAGAATGAAATTATATTTTATTTGTCCTCAATTTACTATATTTTAAAAATTTAATTTAACATGACTTTTGGTATTAGAGGCTAACTTTTGATAACTATATTTGTGTTTCTAAATATATAGTAGTCTTAATTAAAATTTTTCAATAATGAAAGTTGATTCTAGAGTCAAAATATTTGGTACAAAAGAATAAGACTATGCTTTTTCTATTTAAAGTAAAGGAAATTGTATTTTTGAAGTATTAAGAATCTTATAGTTTCATGTAAAAAGAAAAGAATGAGGCTTTATGAAAAATTTTCAAAGCTAATATGAATTTGTAAAGTGAATGAATGTGAAACGTTTTTAATTTTAAGAAGAGAATAGTGAAGTTCAAAGTTATTAAAGGTTATCCAGATATAGTAATCCTCACATGAAAAAGAAAAAAAAAGGAAGGATTAAAAATGATCCTAAAAGAAAAAAAAAAGAAATAAAAAAGAAAAGAAATGTATGTGAGGAGAAGCTTGAGGAGATGCCTAATCAAAAATTGGCTTCACTTGAATCAACATGAGGAAAAAGGTTTTATTACATTTTCTAAACTTATATTTGAGTGTTAGCAACCTAACTAATAACTATCTCATGAAGTTCTTTTTCATATGAATACTCTAAGTAACTTTAATATGACAAATTGCAATTCTTCTTGAAATGAATAGAGAATCAGTAATCTTATACTTGACTACTAAGTAATTTTAAACTTTTAGTTTTGACGTAAGTTGTTAAAAATTTTTCTTAAGTTGTGCTATTATATTTAGTATACCGAATTATAGAAATTTATAAGTTAAACTCTTTACCATTAGTCATAACTTGGTGGAGTTGTGCAGGGTGGGCGCCGATGGCCCTAAACCAGCACCGACAGCGCCAAAGTGCAGAAAACGATGCTAAAACTGCACCGACAATGCCCAAAACTGCGCCGCAGCACCCGAGAATATTTGGATGTGATCCAGGATGAATTTCTAGAAGATTCAATGTATTCGGATGCTTTTTGGAAGGTTGCTTGAGGCATCTCTTGGTAAATTCGTCCCTACACTATAATTGAGTGCTTTTATGTCAGAAAAAGTAGTGTATGTGAGTGAAAAAGTGTGGAGAATGTTTAGAGATCTTAGAATAGGAGTAGAAATGTAGATTTCTACCTTTTTGTAGAGATTGGTGAGGGGACTTTGAGAGAATCTGTAAGGGAATGTTCTAGCATTGCATGGATCAGTGGGAGACTTTGAGGGAGAGATTTTCATCTTTCATTCAAGGGGAAAAGTTAAGTATTGTGCTATTCATTATCTTATGATTTTGTAAATACTTATCTTGTGGATTTGCTTTGATTTAATGAAATTTTTTGTTGTGTTTTTTCATGCTTTGTGATGTGTTTCTCTTACTCTTTCTTCTTTTTTGGAAATAGTGGCATGAGAAAATTATGTTGTTATTTTCCTTTTACTTTCTTTTGCAATGAGAAGGATTCTTGCTTAGGATATTGGGATGCATGCTAGAATAAGTTTTAATTATAAATTGTGATGGTTTTTAAACTCCACTCTCAATTTACTTTCAACCTAGCCAATTGAATTGTTAAAATATATTGTGAAATATATGTTTCAAGAAATGGAGTATGAGCTCTACAACAGAGTGAGAATCACATTTAAATCCATGAAGGAGTATTTTGTTCATGGGATTAAGTGCAAATAAATAGAGAAATAAACTTTGTTGGCTGTAGAATTAAAGATTTCTAGGGTGACAGACTAAAAATCCCTAATTTGATCTTAGTAATTAAAAATTAAAGCGAGAGTTAGCCTTATGGGGAAGGGAAGGGGGAAGCTCTGTAGTGAGAGCCAGTATCCTCCTAGCCTAGCCACGGATTTAGGGACTAAACCTGAGATTAGCTAATGATTTTCTATAACACCAAATCAAGGTAGAGAATTAAAATTACTTCTAGTTGGCACATACAATATTTAATGTATCTCATTCCTTTACGTTATCCAACTTGCTACATATGGATAGTAGTTTTTAAAATTGTAAAATTCTTTAACCAATTCATCCAAAAAGAGTTATATTTAGAATTAATATTTACATTTAGGAATAGTTACTATCCTTACATTTAACATTCCCATTTAGGAGTAGTTGCTAATTAAAAAACCATTTTAATCAAAATTCCAAACTAAGGACTAATAATAATAGACTGGAATTTGACTAAGGACATCTTTCCTCGCTTCCTCATGGCATCGATATCTCGTGCTTAATTAGAAAGTGCTATATTACATGAAGTGATACGTGCACTTCCGTAGAACCCATAGTGTGTGAACTATTTGCTATATTTTATAATATTTCAATTTTGTATATTAGCTGCTAAATATAATTGGCTCAAGTTTTTGGTCGTGTTTTGAAAGCTAAATTACTGCGTAATTACGATTGTGTCAAGTTTTTGGCACCGTCTCAAGGGAATTGAATTGACACAAAACATGCAGAAAAACAACACATGCTAGGGGCGCATCACTACACAATGTGACATTGCTTAAAATATATTTTTAAAAATGTTGCTTTGTCTGAGGCTATTTATTTGGCCAAGTGTCTATAACTAGGTCCAAAATTATGTAATAAAATTAAACTCAATAAATTAAAAATTTTTGAATTTGCTCACTTTAATTTCCTCATCTTATTTTAAATTTTGAAATCTTGTTAAATTAAATTAAATTAAATTAATAAAATTTGCACATGCATAAATTGAAAATTTTATTTAATTAAATTTTTGTTGTTGTTCTTGTTCATGCTAAATTTTAGTGCACTAATGTTCTTCTGTCTTTTGTAGAAAAATGTCAAGACGAATGCTATTTTTTTGCTTGTAGAGATGGCTTGAATCTCCATTGAAAGAGGAAACAGCAGTGTAGACTTTGACTTGAACTTTGGTCAAGTCAACGTGGACTACGAGGGTCCCCTAATGAACGTAGTCAGTCTCTGGGAGAAAGAAGAATTACCATCACTGCTAAGAATTGGTACCAGATGTTTACAACAACATCTAAGATTCCTCACTGAAGAGAAAGAAAACAACAATACAACAACATCTAATGGAAAGAACTAGCTATTTACAGTCTCTAATATACGCATCGATGAGAAATTTAGTCAGTGTTGATGAAGAAAGACTGTCAGATGCACCACTCAGAAGAATGCAACACCATAATGCCAATCACTGCAAGCATAGAGCTTTCATATGTCAGGACAAAAGACGTATACAAGAAGTAGAAGCAACACTTACCACAATTCTCGAGGGGAAAATTTATGAGCTATGCATGAGGAAAACTTCTACTAGTGTGCGTGTTACAGGGGATGAGTCTGAATTTTTTGCAGAACAGGCACAATCAGAAATTCTAGATGAACTTTGCAAGGGTTTCCCGATATGCAACGTTGAAATTCCAGCACAAGCATCAACAGGAAAAGCATTTATGGAGTGCCTGAAATGCAATGCCCTTCATTTGGAGCACTACAATAGCTTTGAAGAGTATACATCCACCAACACAAGGTGCCAGGAGGCAGCACACCTAGATACGAAGTCATATATCTCACTACATACAGAACCATTCAGGTATGGTTTTTTGCAGACATTGAGATGAGGGAGCAACCCCAATGATCTCAAAGGATTCCTATAGCAGAATTAGAAAGAATAAATAGAGTCAAGAAAAGAGAATTTAAATTTTATGAGGAAATCCAAGGGAAATTTGTCAACATTTTAGTAGGCATAGAGCTATGTACAGGAGTTTTCTTGAAAAATGATGAAAGAAGAATTCTTGATTGTGTATTTGACTTAAAGGACCGAGGTTGAGTCGGTCTATTAATGAAGAAAACCTACTCAGAGCTGTGAAAATGGATTCATCCGAAAGGAAGGATAATCATTCAGTGTGGTTGCTGCTATAACTTTGTCGAAGAAAGGCTAGGGAACCCCCCAGGTATTATGAGATACAATGAGGTGGATCCTCTGCCTTTTGAGATAAAAAAGATAATTAAAAGGAAGGTCAAGTGGAGCATAATACCGGCAGACTACATTCAGAGTAGCTACATAATCAACATTTATAATAGGGGACTATATTCCTCTACATATCGATCTCCATTATTTTGTAAGGCACTTCTGCACAGTTGATACACCTAAAATATATAGTGTTTTTATACATATTTTTATACTTATTTTTGAGATATTTCACTTTTATGAAAGTTATTTATTTTTTCTCTTTCTGGTACAATCAAATGGATTAAAATTGTTAAAAGGAGTGAAAAGGTTCAAATTTGGAGCAAAAATAAAGAAAGGCGTAAAAATGAACTGGGGTGCCTAAGCGTTAGAGGACAGAGCCTATGCACCAGGTACCCCGTGCTTAAGAGCCAAAAGTAGTTATGAGATGAATTATTTTATTTGAATGGATTTTTGAAGAGTTTTTTGAAGCAACCCTTGGAAAAATCTTGTGAAATAGTCCATGTACATAAAAATTTATTCAATTGGCTTTTGAGGAGGCAACTTCTACAAAATTCATTGAATAGAGACACCTTTTTGAAGAGACACCAAGGTGCCCCGTGGAGTTTTATAAGAAAACACTTCGATTTTCCAAGAGAGGAAGCCAGCCATCCATCAAAGTTATAGTCATCTTTCATCTAAGTCACCCGGCGCCGCCGCCACTGCTGCCGCAACCCATCGCCGCCACTGTCGCCGACCACTTTTCTTTTTATTTTGGGTGTTAGCTTGTATTATAAGTGAAGGAAGAGAATTTAAAGGAACTTGAGGCCATTAAATTGAGATAAGTGTTTAACTTTGTGACTACATTTAGTTTTAATTTAGATTTCTTGTTTGTGTGCATGATTTCTACTTTTAAACTCATGTGTGGTTGTGTTTTCTTCATGGATTTTGAGTAGTTTTCTTTATCTTTTTCCTTAAAAAATAAAGTGAATAAGCTTCGAATGTAAGTTGTGTGAAGTATTAGGCTTAATAGTTGGAAGAAGTTGTGATGATTTGAAACCTTGCACTTCATTTACTTCTTCATTTTGCCAATTAAGATGTTCATACTTGTTATGAGAACATGTAAGATCCGAGCTGATATTATATCAGTCAAAAAATGGTCAAAATTGCGTATTGATTTCATTGATGAGAATGTAGTTCATGGGTTTGAGTGTAAATAAATAGGGAAATAATTTTTTCAAGGGTGTAGAATTAGAGGACCTTATAGTGACAGGCTAAAGCCCCTGATTTGATTTTTTGTTTTACGTTTTGATACAATATGTTAGCCCCCAGGTGGAGGGAGAAGAGGGAACTCTAGAGTGAGAGCTAGTATCTTCCCTGCCTAGCTGGTCTTCAAAACTATTCAAACATAGATTAGCTAATGCTTTTTATAGCATCTCTAAAAAGGGTAAAGAATATTATTGCTCATATTTGGCACAACACATTTAGAATAATTCCATAACATAATTTCTTTACTTAATTCAGATTCGTGATAAGGAAAAAAATATTTTATTTATATCACCTTCATCTTGTAAGTATTTAGTTAAGTTAATTAGTTGCTTACTTTATTTTCATAAACCAAAAAATTACAAAAGAATCAAATTTGCATTCCTATTTTAGCATCTTATGTTTATGTAAGAATATTTTGCTAAGTAGATTTTTGTCATCTAAAATTTCTAAATTCCTAAAAAGCATATAACCATTTTCCCTATGGGCTCGATATTTGGGACTTATTCAGAAAGTCTTATATTACTTGATAACGATAAATGAACTTGTGTAGTATCCCATATTTAAAATTATAATTGTATTCTTTCTTGCTTCATAGTTGAAAAATTACCTAGCTTTTACTTAGGAACAACCTTTTGGCTTTGTTGCAAATTAAGTTTAATTAATAAGGATATTAAGCATATAATAACATACATTGTATTATACATCTATATAGAAAATCAGGATCAAGTTTTTGGTGCCGTTGCGGGGGAAAATACCGAAAATATGAAAAAACAAATTTCAAAAGAATTTTTTTAGAAAGAAAAAATTATATTTTTAAAAAGTCTTATTTAAACTTTAAGATTTATTTTACAAATATTGTACTGTTACTTTTATATAAAGTTCTAGTTTGTGTTTTTTTTTTATTTTTAATTTAATTTATTTTACTTTATGTGTCTTATAGTAATGTATGTGTAGTTCAGGTTCCACAGAACTTGTGCCTTACAACTTTGAATTAGAAAGAATTATTAGAAAAATTAAAAAATTAAAATTACTGAAAGATTTTAAGAAATGACAATTCAAAATAATCAAAATGTTGAAGAGTTTAGACCTTTAGGAGATTATACAAACCCTACGGTGGATGAACTTCGTTGTAGTATTCAAAAACCCACTGTAGTGGCTAATTCATTTGAGCTTAAACCTGCAATTATTCAAATGGTATCAAATAATCAAATTGGGGGAGCACCAACTTAAGATCCAAATTTACATCTTGCTAATTTTCTAGAATTGTGTGCTACATATAAATATGATGGTGTATCAGATCGTGCTATAAGACTTAGACTATTTCTTTTCTTACTGAGAGATAATGCTAAGATATGGTTACATTCGTTATCACCTGGATCTATCAGAATTTGGAGTGATTTAGTGCAGAAATTCCTTGCTAAATTTTTTCCTATATCAAAAACTGCAAAGCTTAGAAATGATATTACATCTTTTTGTCAGTTTGAAGGGGAATCTATTTATTAAGCATGAGAATGATTTAAAAAACTCTTAATAAAATGTCCACACTATGATATACCAGATTGGTTAATTAGTAAAACTTTTTATAATGAATTAACTGGATCTCTTAGATCTATTATTGATGTCGCTGCTAGTGGTTCATTGATGTCAAAACTATTTCATGAAGTTTATGCTTGAATTGAAGAAATGACTACAAATGATTTTTAATGGCCTTTAGAAAGGGTAAATTTTAAGAAAGTAGCCAATATTCACGAAACTAACGCTTTTACCATCCTAGCAAATCAAGTTACAACATCTTCAAGGAAGTTAGACCAATTTGTAAAGAATTTTTCTCAAACAACTCCCATGATTGAAGAGAATTAATTAGGCCAAATGGTAGATTCTTAAGCATCATTAGAGACTTTGAATGTCATAAATAATAAGTAGAATAACCAATATTCAAACTATTATAACCCAAGTTGGAAGAACCATCCCAACTTTAACTGGAACAATACTTCAGGTGGTAATAATCAACAATGGGGGATAAATTAAGTAAACTCATTTGGAAAATGAAATAACCAAGGGAATAGTAATTATAGACCTACTTATCCTCCAGATTTTAAGAATAATCCATAATTTAAGGAGAGCAAGTTGTCTATAGAAGAAGTGGTGTTACAAATGGAAAATCAGTTACAAAGTCAAGGAGCTACTATTAAAAATATTGAGAATCACTTTGGACCCATAGTAAATTAATATGTAATAGATCCCAAAGAACACTTCCTAGTAATACAAAAATAAATCTAAAAGACTAGAATAAACTGCAAGTAAAAGTCGTTCAACTTAGAAGTAGAAGAGAATTGGAAGGTAGAGTTTAAAAAGAGACTGAAGTAGAGAGAGAAGAGATTGAAGAACCAAAAGAGGACGTTCTGAAAGGTTTAGAGAGATTTATTTCTCTACATAAAGTTGATTTAAAGAAACAAGCACCTCCATTTCCTCAGAGGCTTTGACAACAAAGGTTGGATAAGCAATTTTGGAAATTTCTAAAAATTTTTAGGAAGCTTACAATTAATATTCTATTTGCTGAAGCTCTAAAAAAAATGCCAAGCTATGTGAAGATCATGAAAGATATTCTTAACAAGAAAAAGAAGTTTGACGATAATGAAATAGTTGCACTTAGTGAGGAGTGTAGTGCTATAATTAAGAAAAAGCTTCTTGAAAAGCTTAAAGATCCTGGTAGCTTTACAATTCCATGTGTATAAGAAGACAGATTTTATGGAAAAGCTTTATGTGAGTCAGGAGCAAGCATGAACCTTATGCCATTATCAATATTTAAATGATTGGGATTATGAGAAATAACCCCTACTACTATAACTCTACAGTTAATAGATTGATCAACAACCTATCCTAAAGGAGTTATGGAAGATGTCCTAGTGAAAGTGGATCAATTTATCTTTCTTATTGATTTCATTGTGCCAGATATGAAAGAAGATAAGGAGATACCTATCATTTTTGGGAGACCTTTCCTACCTACAGGAAGAGAAATGATAGACTTGCAAAAAGGAGAATTAACTATGAGCATCCATGATCAAACAGTTACATTTAATATTTCTAAATCAATGAAATACCCTACAAAAGGTAAAGATGATGAATGCTATAGAATGGATGTTACAAGATATGTAAGTGAATGTCATTTCAAAACAACATATGAAGAGAAATTTGAGATGAAAGATATAGAACACGAGCAAAAAGAGGAATTGGATTAATATGAAGATTTATATAAGGAAGATTTAAGTTATGTTCGAGAATGTTTTAAATTTTTGGACACAACAGAAAAAGATACATTTTTTGTCCATCAATTGAAAAACCTCATGAGCTTGAGTTGAAGTTGCTTCTTGAACATTTAAAGTAGAACTTTTAGGTGATTCCTCAACATTACCTGTTAAAATTTCCTCAAAATTAACTATAAAAGAAGATAAGAGTTTGATGAACACCTTAAAGAGTTATAAGAAAGCCTTTGGATGGACAATTGTTGATATAAAAGGAATCAATCCTTTAATTTATATATATAGAATTCATATGGAAGAGAAGTACAAACCGATGGCTGATCCTCAAAGGAAATTGAATCCTATTATGAAAGAAGTTGTTAAGAAAGAAATTCTAAACTGATTAGATGCTAGAATTATCTACCCTATTTCATATAGTGCATGGGTTATTCCAATTCACTGTGTTCCTAAGAAAGGAGGAGTGATTGTGACTTTGAATAAACATAATGAGTTATACCAATAAGGCAAGTCACAAGATGACGAATATGCATTGATTATAAAAAATTAAATCTCGACATTAGGAAAGATCAATTTCCACTAACCCTTCTAAATCAAATGTTGGATAAATTAGTTGGGCATAAATATTTTTATTTTATGGATGGATATAATGGTTATCACCAAATCTAAATAGCTCTTGAAAATCAAGAGAAAACAACTTTTACCAGTCCTTATGGTATAGTAGAACATATAAAAATTCAAGTAATTTCTAATTTACCTTACCCAACAAGTGTGAAGGAAGTTAGGAGTTTTTTAGGACATGCTGGATTCTACAGGAGTTATATTAAAGACTTTTCAAAAATTGCTAATCCTCTATGTCATTCACTTGAAAAAGATGTAATTTTAATTTTGATAAAGAGTGCCTAAAATCTTTGAAAGTATTAAAAGAAAAATTAGTCATTGCACCAATTATTATTTCACCAGATTGGGAAATAACCTTTTCAATTAATGTGTGATGCTAGTGATTATGCTATTGGAGTTGTTTTAGAACAAAAACATGGTAGGATTTTTAAGGTTATCTATTATGCTAGAAAAACGCTTAATGAAGCTCAAATTAATTATACCATAACTGAGAAAGTATTATTAGCATTACTATATGCTTTTGATAAATTTAAATCATTCTTAATTGAAACTAAATGTATGGTGCATACAGATCATTCTGCTATTAAGTATTTAATGAAAAAAATGATGCAAAATAAAGATTGATAAGATGTGTTCTTCCTTTGCAAGAATTTGACTTTGAATAGTAGATAGGAAGGGAGATGAGAATCAAATTGTTGATCATCTGTCTAAAATTGAATTGAAAAAACAACTCAATTTTAAAAAATAAATTAATAAACATTTTTAAGATGAAGAATTGTTCAATGTTAGTGAGTGGCATGTTCCATGGTTTGTCGACATTGTGAACTTCATTGTTAGTGATACTATACCATATGGAATTACATACTAATAGAAGAGGAAATTTATATCTAAAGCTAAGATTTATTTTTGGGATGACCCATTTTTATATAAACAAGGAAATGATCTTTTTATTCGAAGATGTGTGCCTTTAGAAGAAACTTATGAAATTATCCAAAAATGTCATAATTCCAATTTGGTGGACATTTTGGTGCTGATAAAATAACATACAAAATTTTACAATATCGATTTTATTGGCCTACAATCTTTAAAGATGTTAATGGTTATATAAAAAATTCTGATCGTTGTCAACGAGTAGGCAATATTTCTAGGAGGAATGAGATGTCCCTCAATTATGTGTTAGAAGTTGAGATATCTGATGTTTGACGATTAGATTTCATGGGACCATTTATACCATCTTTCAAAAGTTTATATATATTGTTAGTTGTAGACTATGTATCTAAATAGATGGAAGTTATTGCTTTACCTTGATGTGATGCTCAAAGTGTTGTAAAGTTCTTAAGAAAGAACATATTATGCAGATTTGGAATGCCGACAGTAATCATAACTGACAGGGGAGGTCATTTCAAAAATAAAATAATGGAGAAATGATTAATGAAATATCATATAAACCATAGAATTGCTACTGCTTATCATCCTCACAGAAATAGTTTGGTTGAATTATCCAATCGTAAAATTAAAAGAATATTAGAAAAATTTGTAAATCCAAGTAAAATAGATTGGTCAGATATACTTGACTATGCTTTGTGGGCCTATAGGACTGCATACAGAACTTTTATAGGAATGTCCCCATACAAGCTAATATTTGGGAAAGCGTGTCATTTACCAGTTGAACTTGAGCATGGTGGCGAATCAGAGCTATCGCTCGCCACCGGTGTCGAGTCACCTGGCCAAGAGGGCATGTGTCATTTTGATATGTTAAGGAGTCACCAAATTTCTCTATCTTGTTTATTTATTTGCCCTAATTTATGAATCATTTATTCTATTTGGATTATTTCAAGAATCTTTAGAATTTTAAAAAATCCAAGAAATGATAAGGGAAAGCCTAAGAATAATAGAAGATAGAAAAGGAAATATTAGGTGTTAAACCTATGACATAAATCTTTAGAATATGTCATTACTAAAGTTTTCCAAGAAAATTTTTGTAACCAGAGGTTTTGTTTTGGTCCTTTAAGTCTCCTATAGGAGCAAGCTCCTATAATTAATTACATCTTAGATAATTATCTAAGAACACTCCTGATTAACGTCAAACATTTATTTTGAAGAGATGAACATTAATCGTTCAATCTTGAGAAAATGTCAATATGTGTCATAACTTAGTTTTTTAGTACTATCCTAAAAGTTTATGTTTTTTTCATTGTCCTAAAAGTTTTAGGTTTTGTCATATGTCATGTCATTTTTGTTTTGTTTGTTTTTTTTTTAGTTTTGTTGTCTTGAAATTTTGCTTTTGACTTTCATCCTGCAAAACAGAGTTAGTACATCGTATAACATGCAAAGAAAATCTAAAGCGAAACTTTTGTTTTCATGTCCTTCAATAATCCTGCAAAAGAGAACACAATTAGCATAAAACATGTTGTCAGATTTATCAATTTTAGTTGGTCATTTAAAATGACCTGGCTAAAATGTCTATGGCTTCATTGTCTTGTGGTCGTAAAGTATTCAGATTTAATTAGTCCGCAAGGTGTTTAAATCAGGACCAAAAGATTCTTGATAGCAACCATAGATTGCGATGTTCAAGAAATTTTCATAAATCTGAACACAGATGAGTTTTGCGTTATTATGTCGGTGAGTTAGATTTTTATGATGTCATTTATTTTAGGTCATATGTTAATTAGACCTAAGGAAGTTCAATTGAAATCTGAGATTGAGGTTTAATGTGATTTTAAGTCCAATGTAGCTAGGACTTAAGGTGGTTAGGTTCAATGTAGGGTAGAACCTAGGGTTTAGGATGATTTAAGTCCAATGAAACTAGGACTTAAGGTGTTTAGGTTCAATATAGGTAGAACCTAGCATTTAGGATGATATAAGTCCAATGTAACTAGGACTAAAGATGTTTAGGTTCAATGTAAGTAGAACCTAGGGTTTATAATGATTTAAGTCCAATGTAACTAGGACTTAAGGTGTTTAGGTTCAATGTAGGTAGGACCTAAGAATTGAGTTAGCTTTAAGTATAATTGAACCTACTTAAATTAAGGTTTAATGTTTAATTAAACTTAATATGAGTTGAGTCTAATTAAGTTTAAAGGTTATTTAAACCTAATTTAGGTAAGTTTTAATGATTAATTAGACTTAATATGGGTTACGTCTAGTTGGGTTTAAAGGTTAATTAAACCTAATTTAGGTAAGGTTTAATGATTAATCAGACTTAATATGGGTTAAGTCTAATTGGATTTAAAGGTTAATTAAACCTAATTTAGGTAAAGTTTAATGATTAATTAGACTTAATATGGGTTAAGTCTAATTGGGATTAAAGGTTAATTAATCATAATTTAGCTAAGGTTTAATGATTAATTAGACTTAATATGGGTTAAGTCTAATTGGCTTTAAAGGTTAACTAAACCTAATTTAGGTAAAGTTTAATGATTAATTAGACTTAATATGGGTTTAGTCTAATTGGGTTTAAAGGTTAATTAAACCTATTTTAGGTAAGCTTTAATGATTAGTTAGACTTAATATGGGTTAAGTCTAATTGAGTTTAAAGGTTGATTAAACCTAATTTAGGTAAGGTTTAAAGATTAATTAGACATAATATGGGCTAAGTCTACTATGGGTTAAGTCTAATTGGGTTTAAAGGTTAATTAAACCTAATTTAGGTAAGGTTTAATGATTAATTAGACTTAATATGGGTTAAGTCTAATTGGGTTTAAAGGTTAATTAAACCTAATTTAGGTAAGGTTTAATGATTAATTAGACCTAATATGGGTTAAGTATAATTGAGTTTAAAGGTTAATTAAACCTAATTTAGGTAAGGTTTAATTATTAATTAGACTTAATATGGTTTAAGTCTAATTGGGTTTAAAGGTTAATTAAACCTAATTTAGGTAAGGTTTAAAGATTAGTTAGACTTAAGATGGGTTAAGTCTAATTGGGTTTAAAGGTTAATTAAACCAAATTTAGGCAAGGTTTAATGATTAATTAGACTTAATATGGGTTATGTCTTATTGGGTTTAAAGGTTAATTAAACCTAATTTAGGTAAGGTTTAATGATTAATTAGACCTAATATGGGTTAAGTATAATTGGGTTTAAAGGATAATTAAACCTAATTTAGGTAAGGTTTAGTGATTAATTAGACTTAGTATGGGTTAAGTCTAATTGGGATTAAAGGATAATTAAACCAAATTTAGGTAAGGTTTAGTGATTAATTAGACTTAATATGGGTTAACTCTAATTGAGTTTAAAGGATAATTAAACCTAATTTGGGTAAGGTTTAATGATTAATTCGACTTAATATGGCTTAATTCTAATTGTGATTAAAGGTTATTTAAACCTATTAAGGTTTAATTAGGTCAAAATGTGATTTAAACCTAATTAATTTTATGTTTAAGGTTAATTAAGCATAATGTAGTTAAGGCTTAATGGGTAATTAGGTCTAATGGGTTAGACCTAATTAAGATTTAGTTTTGTATTAAGCCTAATTTAGTTAAGGTTTATCGGGTTCATTAAATCTAATAATGTCTTTTAGACCTAATTAAGGTTTATTTTTATATTAAACCTAATTTGGTTAAGGTTTAAAATGTTAATTAAGTCTAATTATGTCTTTTAGGCCTAATTAAGTTTTATTTTTATACTAAACCGAATTTAATTAAGGTTTATGGGTTAATTAAGTCTAATTATGTCTTCTAGACCTAATTAAGGTTTATTTTTATATTAAACCAAATTTAATTAAGGTTTAATGGGCTAATTAAGTCTAATTATGTCTTTTAGACCTAATTAAGGTTTATTTTTATATTAAACCTAATTTAATTAAGGTTTAATGGGTTAATTAAGTCTAAATATGTCTTTTAGACATAATTAAAGTTTATCATGAGTCTGTTTTGGGTAAGTCTCAAGATTGACTTAGCCCAGGATAAATAGGCTAAGTATGGTGAGGAAGGAATTTTTATGGTTTAAAATATTAATTTTATGATTGATAAATTTTAACCTTAGTGTAAAATATCATTTTAAATTGTTTAATGGTTTGAAAATTATTATTTTAAGGTTATTATTTGTCATCTTAAATTTTCTAACCATTTTTTAATTTTTTTTACCTTAATTTTCATTTTTATAAAAATATAAGGAATAATTACAAAGTGTCTTGAAAATTGAGCATTTATGTCTTAGAGTATTTTTCTAGCCTAGGAAAAATTAGAGAATGTTCCTAAGGGTCTAGAGATAAATCCCTATAATGTTCATACTTTTTTTGTCTTATAAATAATTTTTAATAATTAAAATACTATAAGGAGTATTTAATTATTTAAATAATTAAATATGAAGGATAAAATTATAATTTTGATATCATAATTTTCTCCTCCCCATGCTAAGTTCAGGGGTATTTTTATTTTATTTTTATGATTTTTCTATGACAAGATATCTTTTTTTGAAGTTTTTAAGGTCATTTCTATTTTGATTAAATTTGAATTTAAACAGAAATTCCTCAGGCTGCCACGTGTCCTCGTATGGATCAAAACACGCTCGATCCATTGTGGGGGTCAAAACAAGAGGCTAATGCAGGATTTAATTGTGACAGTCCATTTTCAAAACAAAAAAAATGGACGGCATCCAAGTGTCTTCTTCCTCTGCCTTCTCCCATGGACCGTCCACCTTCTAGGGACAAATTCTCCCTCGATTCTTGATTAAATTGAGTGAAATTTGTTCTTATAGATTCATCTTAAAAGGGTAAACCCATTTATATGGCGATTAATGAGTTTTGAATTAATTTATTTCACAAAAGACCAAACCCGAGGAAGCTTTGGGTCGAAATGGCTATACCTTGGTTTGACGAGGTGAAGTCATTCAAGACGATTTCCAAATCCTCATGAACCTCCTGGTGAGCTCAATTTGAGGTGAAATCGGGTCTATCTACGACTTCAACCAAAGTTGGTCACGGTTTGGTCTTAAGCTAGGTTAAAGCTTATAAGAAGGCTCAATTTTGATTGATCTCAACTTCTTACACCTCAGAGATGGTGTATGAGAAGTTAATTTGAGGATTGAGTGGTTATTTTTTATTTGACCCTAAAGTATCCTATTTTTGGGCTCTCGAGTTGGCCAAATTGGAGAGTATCGGATTTCAAGGCTTGATTATGACGGTGATCAATTTCCTATGGTATGATAAGGGTTTTATCTGTTGAAAGTGTTTGGATTTGGGCAGTGTTTTAAGGCCTTCCCATTTTCTTCTGCTTACCTCAAGCTCTCGGGTTAGCCCCCTTTTATAGCCATGGTTGGCTTTGGGTCGGCTTAGACTGGTTAAAATCCACTTGGGGAAGTTGCCAGCCATTCCATTAATGTCTTAAGGATAGAATTTCGGCTACCCCAAGCTTAGCCCAATGAATTTGGCCATGGTGAATATAAATGGTGTTATCTTATTTTTCCATGGCTTCCCCTCATTGGTATGATTTTGAGGTGGTCATAACTGATTATCCTTTGTTGAATGAACCTCCCCTAGTGAGATATGTCATGTTATTGATGAAGCTTGGGGAGAATGCCACCAAAGCTTCATCCTCCTCATTTTTATGTGATATCATGATGAGTGTCACCATGATCAAAAGAGTAGTTTAGCCTAACTTTCTCCTCTTTTTGTTTGCTTGGGTGGTGAATTTGGCAGCTCAAAGGGCCTGAAAAAACCTTCACCATATAAGCTCCAATGATGAATTTAATGGTCTTGAGGATAAAATGCCACATATGTTTCCTTATCATTATTTATCACATTTTATTTTTCCTTAATTATAATTGTTTTAATCATGAATGGTATGAGGCTTACATATCTCTTTTCTTCATTGGAGAATGAGGGAGTGAAGGGTGAAATCATCCCTTCTATTTTTATGAATTCCTGAGGAAATGCCACCTCAATATTCTTTTCATGATACCTTCATGAAGACCTTTTGCCTTTGGTCAAGATTATCATGTCATAGGTATTCCATGGGTTTTATGTGTTATAGGCAACTTATATGAGGTCATTATGATGTCATTAATGGTTTTAAAATTTTGGAAAACCATTTATGAGGTCACATGATGTCATATGTAAAAATACTTTTCATGGCTTTTTAATTATATTTCCATTTTTAATTAATTATGTAATTAATCAAAAATATTGTAAATATTATTATTAGCCAATAAATTAATTAAAATAAGTTTGAGATTAATTATTTGATTAATTTTTATCATTTTTGGTTCAAAATTAGGTATTTTTGACCAAATTTGATAAATATTGACTAGGGTTGACCAGATTGACCTAGGTTGACCAATTCTAGTCCAAGGGTGTTCAATGTGACCTACCCAATCTTGTCAAGGTTGGCTTAGTCATAAGGTCCATGGGTTTGGTAGTATGGATTAATTTGGTCATGCTGACCAAAATTGAACATGGTTGACTATGATGGTCAATATGGTGCTTATTAGGTCTTGGCTTGACTATTTTGACCAATTTAACTTTTTAGGTCAAACATTGATCAATGCAGTGAAAGTGATGGTCATTAGGTCATGGGTTGACCATTTTGACCAAAATCAACTAATGTGATCAAAATTGACTATATGAGTCAAGGTTGACCAATTTAGATCAATTAAATGTCAATATTGACATTTTAATCATAAAAATGATTATTAGGTCAATAATTTGACCAAGTCATGGTTTGTCACTACTGATCTGATCAATTTAGGGTTTATCATTGTCAAGATTCAAAAAGATTATTTTGAGGGTTATTTAATTTTTTAGAGTGTTAATGACCGTGGAAATACCCAAAGAGATCAATATTGGTAAACCACTCCATCACAATGATCGCAATGGTCATTTTCAAGTATTTTGGATATGTCTAAGAGTCTTTAGTCTTAAGAATCCTTAAATTAAATTTTGGGTTCATAAATGTTGTTTCAAGATCTTCACTAAAAGTGAGGTCAACAGAGCATCACACATATTGGGTTATTAAAGAATAACTACAATTTGAAGGACATTGGTCAGAAAAGGTTATTGCAATTAAATGAGCATGAAGAGATAATGAATGATTCTTATTAAAGTGCTAAGATTTACAAGGAAAAGATGAAGACCTATCATGATTGGATGATTCTTACTAAAAATGTTCAACTAGGGCAACAACTTTTACTTTACAATGCAACGTTAAGATTATTTTCAGACAAACTTAAGTCTAGGTGGATGGGCCCAATTGTTGTGATAAAAGTTAAAAAACTTGTGCTAAATTCAATTTCTAGAAGTTTTAAATGAGGATTGGTTTGCTTGGACGTGGGAGATAGTTCTAGGACGTGCCTAAAATTTATAGGAAGAGTTTGAGGCCTATAAATAGAAGGGTTATGTAAATATTTTTACCACAATTCAATTTTAACCCTAAATACTAAGTGAAACAGTGGGAGTTTTGGAGAAATGTCGTCTTGGGGGAGAGATTTGAAGAAGGAGGCAATAAGAAAGAAGTTTATTAGTCAGAGTGTGCAAGAGATGTATAACGGTTTCCTCACTGTTAGTATCGAAGGAATAGCAGAGTAAATCACTAAGATTGAGGCTAACATGGCTTCAATTGAAGTAAAAGTAATGGAAGTTAATGCACATCTGGATCATATTGGATGGCAACTTAAGATACATTTTAGCCACACCAATTTTATAGAAGAAGAGAACAAGGCAATGTATCTGAATATGTGGATTAAAGAAGATTCATATAAAGTTATTAATCATTGTTGTTTTTTTAGATATACATTCCAAATGCTAAAGGAAAGAATAACGATAGCCCAGAATTTGTTCCATCGACTAGAGAGTGGAATTAAGTTTTTTATTTATTGATTATGTGTTTAGTGTTTGTTAATGATAAGTTGGTTAATGATAAGTTTAGTGTTTGTTAATGATAAGTGTGTTCAGTGTGTATTAATGTTATGATTGTCTAGTGTTTATATTAGGAATCATCTCATCCAAGATTTTTTGGATGGAGAATTTATGTATTTGAAAGTGTTTGTAACTGTTTTTGAATTAATATAATTGTTTTGTCTGAGAGAAATTTTGTGTTGTTGTGTGTTGAATCAAATTAATTTAAATTGGTGAATCTTTAGTAAGAGAAGAGATAAGGGGGAAGGAAATAGTTATTAGAGTGTTTTGAGACCATATAGGGTTTGTTAACTTAGGCTAGACGTGCATTTCACTTAAATCAAAAGAATCAAAATTTGTGCACTGTTACCTTGATCCGACTTTTTTGTTGCGATAGATTGTGTAAAATTTAATTAAATATAATCAATTAATATTCAAATTCCATGAAAGTATACGTATCATTATCAAGTAATAATGGACTTTCGATTTAAGCCTCAAATATCGATCCTACGTTGAAGGTTTAAACTATAAATGATAAATTTGCTAAGAAATTCACAGAAATTCAATTGAAATCAATGTCACAAATTTCAATTATTAATATGTAATCAAAATTAAATTTCTAAACTATTATCAAATCAAATATGCAATATTTAAAACAGTAAATACTAATCTATTAACTTTGTTTATCTAACGGAGATTCTTATGTGAAATAGCATCCTTCCCACTACAATGAGTCTATGGTAAAATGAGATGAGATAAATGTTCATAATATGTATTGTGCTAAATAGGAGCAATTTTAATTCTCTACCCTAATACATTGCATAGAAAATCATTGGACAATCTCATTATTTTGTCCCTAAATTTATGGCTAGGCCCGTAGGATATCGGCTCCAACTCTAGAGATCCCACTTCCCTTTTCATTTAAAGGCTAGCTCTCGCTTCGGTTTTTAAACACTAAGATTGAATTAAGGATTTTAGTCTGTCACCCTAAAGTTCTCTAATTCTACACCCAACAAAGAATATTTCTCGATTTATTTGCACTTAATTCCATAAAAAGTGTTCTCCTTCATGGAATCAAATGTGATCCTTACTCTGTTGTAGAACTCATACTTCATTTTCTAGATCATAAGTTTCACAACACATTTTAATAATTCAATTGGCCATATCATAAAGTAAATTAGCTTCGGAGTTGAAAAATTATCATAATTTATTTTATAATTTAATATTGGCACATTCATATTATCTCTTCATTTCATCATATCTCAGAGTAGGGAGAAAGATAAAGGGAACTACTCAGACATCATGAGAAAGAAATAACAAAACATAAATTTCATATATAAAAAAAAGTTCATACAACACTGATAAACAAACAATACTTATCTAAAAACTCTTTCTCAAAGAAAATCCTTTGTAGCCTTTCCTTTGAAATGTAAGAAGAAGATATCTCTTACTTTTCTCCTTCTCCAACACTCTTACAGAAAGTTTGACACTAAATCTCACCACAAAAACTCTAAACTATGAAAACAAAATCACTAATTGACTCCAATATGTAAGTGGAATGGAATGATGTGGTGCAAAAAATGAAAGTAGAGGAGTGAAAAATGTAGTGGAACGCTTTTTCTGATGAAATTCGGCCCCAAATAGAGCCCAAGGTCGGTTGTCTAAGAGGTGCCTCCAAAAACTCTTCAAAAATCATCCAAATACATTGAACCTTCTAGAAATGAGGTCTGCACCGCCTTTGGCATCGTCGGTGCTAGTCTAGCGTCGACGGCGCTGAGTAAAAAATCTTTGTATCGTCGGCGTTGCCCTCGGCGCTAAGCATTTCTTCAAAAACGTCATTTTGACTCCAAAGTTCATCCCTTTTGCTTTCTTTTTGCTTTAAGCCCTAAAAATAAAAAACCTGTAAGAAAACATCAAAATACCTTCTATTAAAGTGCAATATCATCAAAAATAGGTGCAAAATATGTGTCTAAAAATGCATATATTTTTGGTGTATCAAAATCCCCCAAACTTACATATTACTTGTCCTCAAGTAACTCCTTTACTACATAAAAAAAAAGACTTATGATAAAGACCTTAATTTTTAGACTTCCATATTTTAGTTTTCCAAATATAATAGTATAACTTAAGAAAAATTCAAAACAACTCCAATTAATACTAAAGGTGTAAAGATATTCAATAATTAAGTCTAAGGTTTCTGATCCTCTATTTCTTTCAAGAAAATTTGCAATTTGTTATATTAAAGTCACTTAGCAAATTCATATGAAAAAAAACTTCATAAAGTTTATTAATAATTAAGTTAATAATTCAAATAAAAAGTTTAGAAAATGTGTTCAAGTCTTTTTCCTTAAGTTGATTCAAGTGAAGTCAATTTTAATTAGGCATCTCCTCAAGCTTCTCCCCATATATTTTATTTTTCTTTTTCTTTTCTTTTCAGGATCATTTTTAATCCCCTTTTTTTTCTTTCTTTCTTCTTTTTCTCTCTTTTTTTTTGTATATCAGGATTACTATATTTGGATAGCCTTTAATGATTTTTAACTTCATTATCATCTTCTAAAGTTAAAAACTTTTTACATTTCTTCACTTAATAAATTTATATTAACTTAAAGATTTCATATAGTTTAATTCTTTTCTTTTTACATGAATCTCTTAATATTTTTAATACTTCAAAAATACAAATTTTNAAGTGAAGTCAATTTTTAATTAGGCATCTCCTCAAGCTTCTCCCCATTTTTTTTCTTTTTCTTTTCTTTTCAGGATCATTTTTAATCACCTTTTTCTTTTCTTTCTTTCTTTTCTTTTCTTTTTTTTTTATATGCCAGGATTACTGTATCTGGATAGCCTTTAATGATTTTGAACTTCACTATCTTCTTCTAAAAGTTAAAAACGTTTTACATTTCTTCACTTAACAAATTTATATTGATATAAAGATTTCATAAAGTTTAATTCTATTCTTTTTTACATGAATCTTTAAAGATTTTTAATACTTCAAAAATACAAACNAAGTTAAAAACTTTTTACATTTCTTCACTTAACAAATTTATATTAACTTAAAGATTTTATAAATTTTAATTTGTTTCTTTTCACATGAATCTTTTAAGATTTTTAATACTTTAAAAATACAAATTTCCTTTACTAAAAGTAGAAAAACATAGTCTTATTCTCTTTTATCAAATATCTTAGCTCNAATTTTTACTTAAATTTACTATATATTTAGAAACATAAATATAGTTATCCAAAGTTAACCTCTATTATCAAAGGTCATGTTAAACTAAAAATTTTAAAAATATAATNAAGGGGTACAATATACGTTACATAACACACCTAAGTTTGGTATTTTCTCAACCTCAATATATTAATTCAGCGATGCAATGCAAGCCACAACACTCAAAACGTTGAAAACAAAACATCTTATGCTTAGTCTCAACTATACAGAGATCTAAAAGCATAATTCTAAAGCAAAGCAAATACAAAGTTTAGATCAAAATACATATATAGACAGATAAGTAGTAATATAAATCTACTAATCCTTAGATTTGGTACTCAATTCTCCTCTGAGATCACCCGTTGATTGCACATGAATGAAGAGGTTGTAAAAGGGTCGGAATGGAAATTCTTCAGTAGAATCCACCTCTATCAATCTCATCCTCCTCATCAGTCAAATCAAACTGTCTTCTAAATGTCCAGAGTGCTCAAAATATTTTTTCATCCTCCAGTCCAGATGATCAAAGAAATCAGAGATATTATTAATCGCATTCATGACATTTTGTATCTCCTTTTCCAATTTCTTAATTCGACGCAGGATCACCAAAGACTTGTCAGGAATTAAGGGTTGAACTGGCAGTGAATTCTGAGATGATTGATCTACTATAATGGTCATGTCATTTTCATCTTCAAAAACTGGGAATCTTTCAGTTGGATCAAAAGGCTTCCAAGGTAGAATTACCTTTTCCCAATTTTCATAAGACACTTGGAACTGACTGCAAAGTGAGAAAATTATGGAGGGGTGTCCAATCCCATAAGTTGATCCATGAACGATCAGGCCCATAACCGACTTCACAATTATAGATCCAATGTCGATCAGCAGTCCTCTTTGGATGCAGTAATTCAAAATGGCACTTTGTTTAAAAACTTTTCCGATCTTCATTGTTGGTAACAGTTTCACAGAAATGAAAAAGTGCCAATGTTTGGAAACGGGATTCAGGAGTGTTGCAAAAAAATTTCTCTTGTTTCCCAATCGTCAGTTTCGTCCGTTAAATATTGGTAAATCTCATTCACCTGGTTTCTTTGGGACGAAATTGGAATAGTGGCAGACAGGAACATTCTCTATCATATATAATTCGTTGATCCTTGCAGGAGTGAAAGTGATCCATCTTCCTCGCACATAAACAACTCCTTGGTTGATTCCATGAAAATTTGCATAAAATTCTTTTACCATAGGAACCACCACGGCAGTAGTTGTGTAACATAACACTTCCCATCTTCGCCGTACTATCGTTTCTTCAATATCCCTCGTGGGATTATTCAATCCGCGATTCACGAATCCTCGTTCTTTGATCAATCTTTTCTTCGTCAGCAACTTGTTGAAGATTTGTTGCGCTTCCGCACTAATAAACTTTCATCGATTGAAAACTCACATTCTGGGATTAACAGGGGAATTGGACGCCATAGGAACGAAATTGGTAGAGTCAACAATTCTTTATGGATCCAATTTTTAAGATATTTTAAGGGTAAATAAGAGTAGTAGAGTTTAATATTACCACAAACTAACTACAAATTCAAATAAAAACTACTATAATCGCGATAAAAGTAAAGATAAATATGGGTTGCCTCCCATAAAGTGCTTGGTTTAACGTCGTCATCCCGACCTTTTTAGGTGTCATTTAGGTTGACTGATCATTAAAACCTTTTTAAAATTTGGTCTTTTACCCTCATAATATGGTTTTAATATGTGTCTATTCTAGTCTTTTGATCTTCAATTTCAACAGCTCCGTAAGTATAAACTTGAGTCACAGTAAAAGGTCCCCGTCTTCTGATCTTCAATTTCAACAGCTCCGTAAGTATAAACTTGAGTCACAGTAAAGGGCCCTAACCAACGAGACTTCAATTTCCCAGGAAATAACTTCAACCTAGTTGTAAAGTAAAATTTCTTGTCCTGATTCAAAGTTCTTTGGGTTAATGTTCCGATCATGCCATAACGTTAAATTTTCCTTATGAATTTTGTCATTATCATAAGACTCATTTCTTAATTCTTCGAATTCATTTAATTGTAACAATCTCTTCTTATGAGCATCTTTCAAATCTTTAATCGCCCAATATGCTTTATGCTCCAATTTTACTGGTAAGTGACAAGTCTTTCCAAAATCAGTCTGTACGGAGTCATTCCAATAGAAGTTTTATAAGCAGTCCTGTAAGCCCATAATGCAGTATCCAATCTAGTGGAACAATCTATTCTACTAGGGTTTACAGTCTTTTCAAGTATTTGTTTGATCTCTCTATTAGAAACTTCAGCTAACCCACTAGTTTGAGGATGATAGGCAGTAGAGATTCTATGAATAATATTCAATTTTTTTGCCAATCTCTGAATGTATTTATTTCTAAAATGGGATCCTCCTT
>JXCR01104867.1:343050-369705 GCA_002079205.1 Phalaenopsis hybrid cultivar | reverse complement strand
TCCATTATAAAAAGTTTGAATTATTAACCAATCTGGTAACCAATGATGAGGACACTTCCAAAGAAGATCTTTAAATCTCTCCCAAGCTTCATATATTGACTCTCTATCAATCTGACAGATTGATGTTATGTCATTTCTAAGTTTAGCAGATTTGGATGAAGGGAAATATTTGGATAGAAATTTCTGTGAAAGTTCTCCCCAAGTTCTAATAGATCTTGGTGCTAACAAATTTAACCACATCTTAGCTTTATCCCTCAGTGAAAAAGGAAAAAGTCTAAGTCTAACAACATCGTTTGGGACTCTGTTATATTTTAAAGTAGCACACAGCTCTAAAAAACTAGTGAGGTGTAAGTTCGGATCTTCATTTGGTGTACCTCTGAATTGACTGTTTTGTACCATTTGGATAATAGCAGATTTAAGCTCAAATAAATTAGCAGCTACATCAGGATTTCGGATAGATAAGTGAATCTCATCTTCTGTAGGATTTACATAATCTCTTAGGGGTCTAGGTTGGTGTTCATTCTCTATTCCTTGATTGTTCAGGTTGTTTTTCATTGTATCAAAATTTCTAGGTTCTCTTCTTAATTATTTGATCCTTCTAACAGTGCGTTCTAATTTCGAATCGTAGGGTATAAGATTTTCAGGTCCAAATTTACGCATATAATTTGAAATCAGTACTCAGTAATATAATTAACTAAATATAAATATAAAAATAAGTTACAATTTAAGTAAAAATTTTCTAATAATCTTAATTTGTCTGTTACTCTGATCATGATTTTACTCACTCACTCAATCATTCCCCGGCAACGGTGCCAAAAACTTAATGGCGACTTTATATATGCAATAAAATATATGGACGTATTAAATATTCAATAATTATAAAGTCACACTTATCAACACAAATAAACGTATTGCATAGTAATATAGGGCTCTAATGGAGTCCTAGATATCGATCCCACAGGGAGTAGTTTAGAATTACCGATTAAGACTTTAAAAAAGCAATACTTTAA
The DNA here is from genome assembly GCA_002079205.1 of Phalaenopsis hybrid cultivar. NCBI lineage: Eukaryota > Viridiplantae > Streptophyta > Magnoliopsida > Asparagales > Orchidaceae > Phalaenopsis > Phalaenopsis hybrid cultivar. The sequence continues at coordinate 368,695 of JXCR01104867.1, read as the reverse complement.
TCACAACAACGACATTCAATTTGGTTATCTGTCACTAATAGGCAATTGAAATAAATAGATAATTTTAATAGCTAATAAATANGGGGGGGGGGGGGAGGATAGGGTTGCCTCTATTTGATTGGTTATCTCATATTTGGGAAAGAAAATTCTCAAACCTCTGACCATGTATGATTATCTTTTTTCCTCACCGAGGTACTATGAATATAATGATTATGATTTCAGCTATGTTTTGACTGTTTCTAATAATAATGTAAAAAATTTTGTTCAATCTAACTCTGATCTCGATTCCCAAATCAATCCTCAAATCATACTTGAGTACGATGAGCCTGTTAGTGAGAGTGAAGAAGACGTTGACAATACTGGTTATGATAGCACCGAGAGTGAGGAGCCAGTCCTCGAGTGCCTCAATGCACCACTCACCATCAACTTAGATCTCTCCGATGAAGAAGAAATATCAAAAATTTTACCTACAAAATCTCAAGAAGAAGAAATTATATAAGTAAATCTAAGGAGCGGGAAGATATTACCTCCAAGAACAACTCCAGTGGATAAAGGGAAACATATAATCACTCAGGAAGAGCTATCTCCACCTCTGCCAATGGAAGAGCCACATAATCAAGTGAAAATTGGAGGATTATACAAAGTTGAATTATAACGTGCTAGCTCATCTTAGGAGGTTGCCGACCAAACTAAGCACCTACGTTGCTCTAATCCTGTCAAAGGAGATGAGAGAGTCTCTGGTTACAGCCTTGTTCGACCCAGAGATTTTCTTGGCGCAGTTGGCTAGCACATCCTCAGATGAAGTTTGTTCGTTAAATCAACAGCTTGGGATAACATTCACAGATGAAGACTTGTTTCTGGGTACCACTAACTATAACCGACCACTTTACATCTCCATTAATATCAGCAGATTTGTATTGTTCAGAGTTTTGGTAGACCCGGAAGCATCACTAAACTTAATGAGACTATGGACATTAGCATATTTTGATATTGAAGCTCAAAAGCTAAAAATTGATAAAATGATGTTAAGAGGATTTAATCGGAAGGGAGAAAGAGCCCTTGGATCGATTACATTGTTAACGAAAGCTGGAGAACTAGTAACAACCACAAAATTCCATTTCATCGACGCAGAAACCTCTTTCAATGCTTTACTTAGACGACTAAGGATTCATGAGCATAATATGGTTCTATCATCCTTACATCAATGCATCAAATATTTCAAGGAAGGACAAGAACATTGTATTAAAGGGGATTTACTACCGTTCTCAGCTCATGAAGTAGGCATCCATGAAGACACCACCTACTACGCACCCCTAAAGAAAATAATATTCTCTCATGAGGTCATGACGAATGAAGTGGAAGAATCAGAAGATTCACAAAGAAGAAGACATTGAACTCTACTTCAACAATCTACTATCGTCTCTTCACAACGAGGTGGTAGAGGTTCTTCTAGCCCATACACCCGAGATTGAGGTAGGGGACGTGGATGAGGAAGAACCAACACAATTGTTGAACGAACTAGGTCGACCATAAACATTGATATGGAAGAAAGTTCTGATGAAGAGTATTTTGAAGAAGAAATGATGATGATAAAACAAAAGAAACCTCATTACAAAATCTCCTTGGAAGATATGGAGAAAGCTGAATATGAGTCGATGTACAATCCGATCAACCATTATGTGAATGTCATGATCCCTACTCCAATCTACTCTCAAAAGGTTGAGAGTTCAGAGGTCAAGGAAGTATGTAGTATTGGTTTGAAGCTGATCAAATTTTACCGTGCTTCCCTTCTACTAATTTTGAAAATCATGTAAATTTAGAGGAGGATTCTAATGAATTAATGGAGTTATCTTTTTTTTACTTTTCTCCTTATGTACAAAAGTTAATTCAACAGGGATATGTGTCAAAACAAATGCCAAAAGATAAGCTACAACTTTTAAAAAAAATTATGGATTGTTAAAAGTTCAACTCCTAATTTGAAAGGTCTCAGATTTAGCACTGTAGAACCAGTTGATGATTCAGAATTTTGCATGGTTGTTACTAGCAGATTGGAGGAGGGTTGCCTTGATGTAGAGAATGAATCTCAAGATCAGTTAATAGATGATGCTCTGCTGAAATTTGAAGTAGTAATTTAGTCAACGGTTGATGAGTTGAAAGAAATCAACCTCGGGACTGAGGAGCTGCCTCGACCAACCTTCAAAAGTTCTTTACATGGTGAGGAAGAATCCATAGAGTTGAAAAGGTTATTATCAGAATTTAAAGATTGCTTTGCCTGGAGTTACAATGAAATGTCAAGGTTGTCAACGAAAGTTGTAGTGCATAAGCTTGAGATAGACAAAAATATAACCCCAGTAAAACAAGCTCCCAGAAGAATGTGCCTCAAGATAGAGCAACAAGTCATTGCCAAGGTAAAGAAATTAATAGACGCTAACTTTGTGCGGGGAAGGAAATACCCCACATGGCTAGCCAACATTGTCCCAATTAAGAAGAAAAGTGGACAAATTCGTATGTTTCAACTTCTGGGATTTAAATAAGGCATGTCTAAAAGATGAATTTCTGCTACCAATACTAGAATTAATGATGGACATCACTTTGACACATGAGATTTTCTTCTTTATGGATGGATCTTCAGGTTACAATCAAATACAAATGGCTCCAGAAAATGCAACACTTACAGCTTTCCGGGCGCCGATTGGGATCTTCTACTACACAGTGATGTCATTTGGGTTAAAGAAAGCCGGAGCAACGTATCAACGAGCAATGAGGAAGATCTTTGATGACCTCATTCATAACTTAGTGAAGTGCTATGTGGATGATTTGGCCATCAAAAGTAAACAGAAAATATATCATTTATATGATTTAAGGATCGTGTTCAAATGATTACGACAATATAATCTTAGGATGAATCCCTTAAAGCGCACCTTCAGTGTTACCTCCAGGAAATTTCTAGGATTCCTTGTTCGTCATCAGAAAATTGAGATAGACCCGGATAAGATTAAAGCTATCTTGGAAATGCCTCCTCCCAAAAACTTGAAACAACTATGTTCCTTACAAGGAAAGTTTGCATACTAAGACGCTTTATTTCTAATCTCTCAAGTAGGTGTTAGCCCTTCTTGGCATTAATTAAAAAGAGCGTCAAATTTTTTTGGGAAGACAAATGTCAATGGGCCTTCAAGGACGTTAAGCGATACTTAATAACACCTCTTGTTTTGGCAGCCCCTATCTCAGGAAAACCTTTGATACTTTATACTGCGGCTTTAGATGACTCCCTCGGAGCCTTATTAGCCCAAATCAATAACGAGGGCAAGGAAAATGCACTCTACTATTTGAGTCAACATTTAATACACATAAAAATAATATACTGTTTTAAGTACCATTTTTATGCCTATTTTTTGAGATATTGCACTTTAAAGAAAGGTATTTTGTGTTTTTGTTGATGGTATATCATTTTTAGGTATCTAGAGAAAAATGGCAAAATAAGCAAAATTTGGAGCAAAAATAACCAATTTTGGGGTTTAACGTCTGATGCGCCAGGTGTGACATTTTCAAATTAAGGCGATTCGAGAAAAAAATTTGCGCGAGTTTTCGAAGGGACACTTATTCTAAGCACCCCATTGAGTGATTCAATGCATTTATACACTATGGAAGATTCCAATTTGAAGGGATTTGACTCTTGGATTAAGGAGGCACATCTTTTGAAATTCAAAGTTTTGACTTTTGAATTTTGAAGGGAAATTGAAACTTTTTTGGAGAGGAAGCAGCCCAAAAGTAAGGGGGACTTCTAGAGTGTGACGAGAGGGAGAGAGAGAATTGGCGTGAGTTAGAGAGAGAGAATAGGAGATTTTTTTCTAGGGTTATAAGATGAGAGGGAAGGTGAGAGATTTCCTCTTCATTACATTTCCAAGAGAGAATTGGGAGAGATTGTAAAGAGGGAAAGACTTGGAGAGAACTTCTAGGGATTTGCTTGGAATGGATTGTGAGTTAAGTTGTATTTTTCATTTCTTTTATTTGTAAACTTGTTTTTATATATGAAATCTATATTTTATTGTCTCCTTCTCATGAATTTTGAGTAGTCTTCTTTATCCTTCTCCCTACTTTGAAGAAATGGTTTTGTGAAGAATTGATTTTGTTTTCTACGATTTTAAATGTTAATAATTTGTTATGATTTCAACTCCGATCTTCATGTACTTTTTGATCTCGCCAATTTGAATTGTTTAAATGTGTTAAGAAATATATGTTCTGAAAATGGGGTATGATATCTACAACAAAGGGAGAATCACATTTGATTTCATGGGAGAGGATTTCATCCATGGGATTGGGTGCAGATAAATAGGGAAATCTTTATTGGATGTAGAATTGGAAGATTTTAAGGTCGCAAATTAGAATCCTCAATTTGATTCAGTTGATTGGAAACTAATGTGAGCATGTTAGCCTCGGGTGAGGGAGTATTGGGAGCTCTAGAGTGACTGTCGATATCCTCCCAGCCTAACCACAGAATTAGGGACCAAACTTTGGTTTAGTCAATGTTCTTTATAGCACTCGGGAGAGGGTAGTGAATAGGATTGCTCCTATTTGGCACAAAATAGTTTTTAAATACATTTTTCAAATGATTTCAATTTCTTCACAAGTCATATTTTCATTGTAAAGGGGAATGATGTTTTCTCATACTTCAACGTTTCGTCAACACAAAACTTTATTTTATTTCAACAATTTATTTTTGAAAGTTTAGTATCTAGTTTAATTTACTTGTTATAATCGTACATCTGCATAGTTAGTAGTGTTTACCTTAATTAGTTTAACTTCAAACTTCATACTTTACTTTGTTTTTATTTTTAGTTAATAATAGAATATAAATAGTTAGCTTATATATATTTCCAGCTTCCCTATGGGATCAATATCTAGGACTCCATTAGAGCCATGTATTACTTGAACGATACATATACTTGCATTATATGTAAAAGGGAATTGGGACTTTAAAAGAGGTTTTAAACATAAATTATTTTCATTAAAGTTACATTATTGTTGGGGTTACATTGTATCATTATTATTAATTTAATATCAATTTTCCTGATTTTTTGCATCAAGTATTTGGCGCCGTTGTCGGGGAAGTAACAAATAATATTAGTTATTTTATTTTAAAATATAAAAAGAAAAAAAAGTATTTGTAGTTTAGTTTGAACATTTTCTTGTGTAAGTGTATCACTTATTTTTAATTACTTATTTTATTTTGTTTATGTGTAGTATAAGATCTGAAAACTTAGTACCTTATGATTTTGAATTAGAAAGAACTGTTAGAAATATTTGAAAATAATAAAAAGAGAAAAAATATTCTAGCAAGATGGCTTGCAACTCAAGTAATGCTGAAAATGAGAATGAACATCATCAGAGACCTTTAAGGGATTATGTTAATCCTATAGCAAATGAAATTTATTTGAGTATTCAAAACCCTGCTATAGCTACCAATTCATTTGAGCTTAAGCCTCCTATTATCCAAATTGTACAAAATAATCAGTTTGGAGGAACACCAAATGAAGATATAAATTTACACCTTGCTAGTTTTCTAGAATTGTGTGCTACATTTAAATATGATGGGGTGTCGAATGATGCTGTCAGAATTTGAATTTTTTTCTTTTTCACTGAGGGATAAAGCTAAGATGTGGTTAAACTCATTAGCACCCAGATCTATCAGAACTTGGGGAAACTTATCACAAAAATTTTTATCTAAATATTTATCACCTTAAAAAACTGCTAAGCTTAGAAATGATATTACATTTTTTTGTCAGTTTGAAGGGGAATCAATTTATGAAGCTTGGGAAAGATTTAAAGATCTCCTTAGGAAGTGTCCACACCATTCGTTGTCATATTGGTTAATAATTCAAACATTTTATAATGGATTGGTTGGATCCCTTCGATCGATAATTGACGCTGCTGCTGGTGAATCATTAATGTCAAAACCATTTGATGAAGAATATTGTGAGTCAGAAAGTCCTATTAAACCAATGAAAATCACTGTAGAAAGACCACCACCTCCATTTCCTCAAAGATTGAAGCAGAAGTTTAAAAATAAAGTTTTGAAAATTTTTTGGGAATTTTGAGGAAATTAACGATAAACATTCCATTTGTTGAAGCTTTTGAACAAATGTCAAGCTATGTGAAGTTCATGAAGGATATACTAAATATGAAAAGGAAGTTTGTAGATAATGAGACGGTTGCACTCAATGAAGGGTGTAGTGCTATAATTCAGAAAAAGCTTTCTGAAAAACTTAAAGATCCTAGAAGTTTTATAATTCCTTATGCTATTGGTGAATGATTTTATGGAAAAGCCTTATGTGATTTAGGAGCTAGTATTAATCTTATGTCGTTATCAATTTTCAGAATGTTGTATTTAAGATATATTTCACCTACAACTGTAACTCTTCAGTTAGCTGATCGTTCGATTACCTACTTTAAAGGAGTTATAGAAGATGTTTAAGTAAAGGTTGATAAAGAAATTCCTATTATTTTAGGAAGACCATTCCTAGCCACTAGAAGAGCTTTGATAGATGTGCAGAAGGGAGAACTAACTATGAGAGTTAGTGATCAAGAGGTTAAAGTTAATATTGTAAAATCAAAGAGATACCCTTCAAAAGAACAAGAGATTGAATGCTTTAGAATGGATATTAATGAGTATTTAAGCCATGAATATTTTAAAAAGACATATGAAAGTGAATTTGAAAACGAATACGTAGAATATCAAGATGAGGATAAAATCCAAGATGAGGATAAAATCCAAGATGAGTCAATGGAAGTGAGTACGGAAGAACTGGATTATGTTTAGGAAAAATTTGAAATGTTAGATCCTGCAAAAAAGACAAAACTTTAATTTCATCTATTAAGAAACCCCCTGAACTCGAATTGAAAACACTTCCTGCACATTTGAGTATGCATTCTTAGGAGATTCATCTATACTACCTGTCATAGTATCCTCAGAACTAAATGATGTGTAAGAACAACAATAGTTAGAAACTTTGAAAAGATATAAGAAAGCCTTTAGATAGACATTAGCTGATATAAAAGGAATCAATACTTCAATCTATATGCATAAAATTTTATTAGAAGATCAACATAAACCAAGAACTCGTCCTCAAAGGAGATTGAATCCTATGATAAAAGAAGTGGTAAAGAAAGAAATTATAAAATGGTTAGATGCGGGGATAATATATCCTATTTCAGACAATGATTGGGTGAGTCCAATTCACTGTGTTCTTAAGAAAGGAGGTGTAACTGTAGTGACAAATGAGTATAATGAATTAATATCAACAACAAAAGTCACTGGATGGTGAATCTGCATAAATTATAGAAAATTAAATTTTGCCACCCGGAAGGATGATTTTTCTTTACCCTGTTTGGACCAGATGTTGGATGGATTAGTTGGGCACAAATACTTTTATTTTCTATATGGATATACCAGTTATCACTAAATACCTATTGCCCCTGAGCATCAAGAGAAAACAATATTTACTATCCTTATGGAACTTTTGTTTTTCGACGAATGCTTTTTGGATTATGAAATGCACCTGTAATATTTCAAAGATGTATGATGTCAATTTTCAATGATTTGATTGAAAAAAGGAATTGAAGTCTTTATGGACAATTTTTCTGTATTCGGAACTTCCTTTGAAACATGTCTAAATCAATTAGAGAAAGTTTTGGAACATTGTGAAAAGACTAATCTTATTTTGAACTAGGAGAAATGTCAATTTATGGTTGCAGGAGGATTTGTTCTTCGACATAAAATTTCAGAAAATGGCATGAAAGTAGATCCACAAAAATTCAGGTTTTATCAAACCTACCTCCACCTAGTAATGTAAGAAAAAGTTATGAACTTTTTAGAACATGCTTGATTCTACAGGCGATATATCAAAGATTTTTCAAAAATTACCAAGTCTTTATGCCAACTTCTAGGAAAAGATGTAAAGTTTAACTTTAACCAAGATTGCCTTAAAGCCTTAAAAACTTTAAAGGAAAAATTGATCACTGCTCCTATAATTGTTTCACCAAACTTGAAAAAACCTTTTGAACTAATGTATGATGCTAGTAATTATGCAATTGGAGCTGTTTTAGGATAGAAATATGATAAGATTTTCAAGGTCATATATTATGTTAATAAGACTTATAATGATGCTCAAATTAACTATACCACCACTAAAAGAGAGTCATTAGCCATTATCTATGTTTTTGATAAGTTTAAATCATATTTGATTGGAACTAAATGTGTTGTACATATTGACCACTCTGCTATTAAATATTTAACGCAAAAGTAGGATGCAAAATCAAGATTAATTAGATGGATATTTCTGATGCAAGAGTTTGATTTTGTACTAGTTGATAGGAAAGGGACTGATAATCAAATAGTTGATCATCTATCGATGTTAGAACAAAAAGAAATACATGATTTGGAAAAAGAGATTAAAGATACTTTTCCTGATGAACAACTTTGTGTTGTAAGAGGATGAGAAATACCTTGGTATGCTAATATTATAAATTATATTGTTATTGGTATTTTACCATATGGATTGAAAAATAATAGGAAAATAAATTTATTTATGATGCAAAATCTAATTTTTGGGATGATCCTCATTTGTATAAATAATGTAAAGATTTAGTTATAAGACGATGTGTGACTTATAAAGAAATTTAGGAGATTATTCAAAAATATCATGATTCTGAATTTGGAGGATATTTTGGGAATGATAAAACTGCTCGAAAAATTTTACAATTTGGATTTTATTGGCTTACTTTATTTACAGATGTTAATATACATGTAAAATCATGTGATCGGTGTCAGAGAGTAGGTAATATTTCTAAAAGAAATGAAATGCCTCTAAATTTTAATTTGAAAATTAAAAATTTTGATGCATGTGGATTGGATTTTATGAGACCATTTATACCTTCATTTAGAAATGTTTATATATTGATTGTAGTGTATTATGTTTCAAACTAGATAGAAGCAATCGCTTTACCATGATGTGATGCTCTGAAAGTTTCAAAATTTTTAATTGAAATTATTTTTATAAGATATGGAATCCCGAGAGTAACAATTACCGATGGAAGATCACATTTAGGAATGCAACAATTGCAAGACTGGTGGAAAAATATAATATAATGCATAAAATTAAAACTATCTATCATCCACAGACTAGTGGTTTAGCAGAAATATCTAATCGTGAAATTAAAAGAATTTTGGAAAAAAAAATTGTGAATCCTAATAAAATGGATTGGTCTACTAGATTATATACTGCATTATTGGCATACATAACAGATTATAAGACACCCATAAGAATGTCCCCATGTAGATTAATTTTTGGGAAGACTTGTCACTTACCAGTAGAATTAGAGCATAAAGCTTACTGTGTTATTAAGGAGTTCAATTTCAATATGAAAGATGCTGGTGAAAAAATATTGCTGCAATTGAATCAGCTTGAAGAAATTAGGAATGAATCTTGTGATGATGCTCAGATTTATAAGGAAAGAATGAAAGAATGACATGATCAGAAGATAATAAAAAAAGGAATTTTAGCCTGGACATGAAGTATTATTATACAATACTAGATTAAAATTATTTCTTAAAAAACTAAATTCTAGGTGGAAAGGGCATTCAAAATTGTTAAAGTTTATCCTCATGGAGCTATTAATATTGAAGATCCCAAGATTGGAATGATATTTAAAGTGAATGGGAACAGATTAAAACCATATTTTGATGGTCAAAGACCAATTTTTAAAGAGACTGTAATGTTGGGTCACCCAGAATAAAGATTGGGAATGTCGGACTGATGAAATTAAACCAAGCGCTTTGTGGGAGGCAACCCATAGTTATCGTTGTTTATTTTGTTTCTATGTTGTATTTCAAAATATTTTACTTATATTAATATATTTGTGCTTCTATAGATTTCGTGTATTTGAGCAAATTTGACATTGAAAAAATATTTAACAACATCTTATTTACCTAACTATATGGAAAGATTGAGAATTTATTAGATCGAAATCAAAATGGCAAAATTTTTTGGAACTGACACATGATGCGCCAGATTGATGCATGATGCGCCACATTGCAGAGAACTGGCGCATGATATGCCAGAATCGACGCATAAAGCGTCGCGACAACAAAAATGACTTAAAATATTTCAGATGGAGTTTTTTGCCAATTTTTGGTGGGTTCTTCTCCTTATAACTCCCAAAAACTAATTCCAAAGTCAATTTTAAGTGGAAAACGAGGGAGGAGTCACTAATTTTCAATTCCAATTGCGTCCCACACTAAAAATTCCGCTAGATTTTGAATTTTCAACTGGAGAAAGTTCGTCAGCTTCAATGCGCAAAAGTTACATGATCATGTTCTTATGATGAAGCGGCTAATCAAAGAAAGGGGGTTTGTGAGTTGAGGATTCAACGAACCGAATAATTGTGTAGAAGAGGTTATTGCGTATGGATGCTGTGAAGTGCTTTGCCACACTATTTCCACCGTAGTTGTCCCTATAGTAAAAGAGTTTTATGCAAATCTTCATGGAATAAACCAAGGAATTGTCTATGTGTAAGGCAGGTTTATGCAATTCGCTCCTTCAAGAACAAACAAGATGTTTATGATTGAAAATGTGCCTATGTGCCACTACGCGAATTTTACCCCTACGAGAGATAATATGAATAAACTTTATCGATACCTTACAGATGAAGATGCAAATTGGGAGGCCAAAGATGATGGGAATGTAAGTTTTTCTTAATCTTTGTTAAATCCTGCTTCTAAGGCGTGACATGTCTTTATTGCATCAAAATTACTTCCCACTATGAAGATTAGTAAGGTAACTAAGAAGAGTTTTATTCTGAACTACTATATTCAAACTGGAAAACTTGTTGATATTTGAGCCGTAATTGTGAAATTGGTTTTCGGTTTGATTGTTAATGGATCTGCAACTGGATTGGGGCATCCATCCACTATTTCCTACTATGCAATCAATCGCAAGTACCTTATGAGAGTTGGAAGAAAGTGCTTCTTCCTTGGAAGCTGATGGATCCAAAAGTCTATTGCAACTGTATTGGAATGGGAGATAAAATGATATGAATGTATTGACAGATCAAGCATCTCAGAATTCATCACTTATTTAGCCTTACTTTAGTTTAAATGTACTTTTGAAAAGGATTAAGAAGATAGAAAAAGAGGTACAGAACTTTATGCATGCAATTGAGAATGTTTCTAAAATGCTGGATCATCTAGATTGAAGACTGAAGGAACATTTTGAACAGACTGGTCGTATTGAAGATGGATTGGTATGTATGTTCAAGAAACATGCTTGGATTGGGGAAGACTCAACTGATGAATTTTTTTATCGACCCTTTTACAACTTGTACGTACACTGTCAATCTATGGGAGATATCTAAGAGGACGAGAGTGAAGAAGATGTTTGAACTTAATTTATGCCTGAAACATTTTTTTTAGTATTGCTTCTTTGTGTTAATGTGTTATGTTGGATTGCATTTACTTTTATTGTTAAACTATATTTCTATTTCTTTTTAGTAATTTGATGTTTAGATTTCAGTGTTAGAATGCTTCAGTATGCTTTAGACACTGAAGTAGATATTTGTTGGCTTGAAAATTTTTAGTTTGTAATAACACTGATTTTATATATAAAAGTGAGTTTTGTATTCTTTGTAAAAGTTTGGTGTTAGAGTAATGTTTAAATTATGATTAAAATGTTCATTTGAGTTTATTAGAGGAGAATGTAAAGCGGTACACATCAAATTTTTACAAAAAAGAAAATCTAGAAAAATTAAGGTATTGGCGCCAGATGAGCCAAATTGGCGCATGAAGCGCAAGTTTACAGAGAGTCAATGCATGATGTGCCAGTTTTGGAGCTAGATGTGCCAAAGTTCTGAAAATGCCAGATTGCTTAAAAAATCATGAAATCGCACAGTAAACTCCATTTTTACTACTTGGTCCATCTCTTATATTTAAATCGTGACATAGGGCTTCACATTGTCTGTGTTAGAGAAGATTTCGAAGGCCAAAAATCTTAGATTTCATCTTCTCTTGGTAAGAGCTTGACTTTAACCTAGAAATTTTTTATTTTCACTATGGATTTTTCCTACATTATGGAAGATCCAAAATTTGAGCTTTTTTTATGGAAAATCTTGAAGAAAACTCATGGTGAAAAGTTTCTTACCAAATAATCTTACTTGGGAAGTTAGATTTTTTATTTTGTAATTATTTGGATTTTATTTGGATTTTCATAGAAATTCTAATGGCTCCACGAGTAAAGAGAGGAAAGCTGACAGAAGATTTTGATGCAAGAAGATTTGTCAATTTCAAAGTCCAAGATTGTTATAACACTCAAATGGAATCGAAAAAGTTGATCCAAGAATGGGCATTGCTAACCAGGGTGGCAAGATCGAGAGATTGATCATCTCCAGAAATTGGGAAAGGTTTTGCTACTTCACTGCAGTAGTGATTGTACCAATGATTTGGTAGTTTTATGTTAACTTGAGGTTTACCACTGACAATCACATCTTTGTGAGAGATAAGCAAGTTCAATTTTCTAAGGAAAGGATCAATGCTTTTTATGGGATGAGAAATGTATTCCATTGCAAATACGCTGCACTTGTGATGATTGATGCATCACTAGATGAAGTGATTGCTTTTCTGATTGATGGAAGAGGAGAATGGAAGATTAAAAATAATAAGAAAGTTAACTTCTCTGCTTTTATGATGATTATTCAGTCAAAAGTATGGCACCACTTCATCTTTGCTAAATTACTACCAACAAATCATCTGAGTGAAGTAATAAAGGATAGAGTTGTGCTAAACTTCTGCATTCAAAAAATGAAGGCAATAGATGTTGGTGCTCTCATAATTTATCAGACTAAGATTATAGTTAATAGTGCTACAACCAGTGGATTGGGTTACCCTGCCCTGTTTTTCACTTTATGTGAGCAATCAGGAGTAGAGTCCCATAGAAATGAGGAAAGGCTATAGCCACAAAATCTTTATGGGAAGCATACGATTCAAAGAGTAGAATCATTTGTTGAATCTAGGAGTGGAGGTATTGATAGACCCTCTACATCAGCTACAGGGCCCTCTACATCTTGTTCTGCTTCATTTGAAAATATTATGGAGCAGCTTATGATTCAATAAATGGATATAGTTAATATGCAGAATCAGATATAAGAAATTGGAGTAAGAAATGCTTATAATGATGAGTATAAGCAAAGGATAGTTCATCATGATATAGATTTTGAGGAAGATATGGTTAGACATCTTAAGGGTGAATACAATGTTGAATTTCCAACTTGCCCCAGCTTCACTCCTTATCCTCCTATTCATGACAAAGAAGAAGAAGAAGATGATGATGATGATGAGGCATGCAATGAGGGCTAATATTCTTAGGAGTTTAGTTCGTTTTGTTTGTTTGTTATCTTTGTTATAATGTTGTTAATTGATGATTTGAAATAGTTGTGGTAAAAACTTTCATTTTTGTGTTGTGAACCTAAATTGTAATAGTAACAGTAGATTTTTACTTTTTCTGTACTTTTAGTATTTTCAGTTTTTGTTTCTGTTTTTAATTTTAGCAAATCCTTTTAAAATATATTATGTTTCATTTAATGCTTTAAAGCCCGTCTTTTTAAAGTCAGTACCTGCAGTATAACAGAGCACAGTTTCATACTTAGAAATCCTCTACAAGTTAGTTTTTATTTTTGTGCATTTATTATTTTATTTCACCTACTGAATTTTGTATTAAAACCTTTTTAAATCACTTACAAACTTCAGTTTGAAGGAAAATTTCTTTTAAGAAGAAGTAAACTAGATTTTATTTGTCCTCAATTAACTATAGTTTTAAAATTATTTAACATGACCTGGGATATTAATATTTAACTTTAAATGACTATACTTATGTTTATGAATATTGTGGTAAATTTAGGTAAAAGTTTTAAAAATGAAGGTCAATTTTTTAAGTTAAAGATATTTGGTATGAAAAGATAAGACTATGCTTTTCTATTTAAAGTAAAAAAAATTGTATTTTAAAGTATTAAGAATTTTAGAGTTTCATGTAAGAAGAAAAGACTGAAACTTTATGAAAAATCATAAATTAATATGAATTTATAAAGAGAAGAAAGGTAAGGAGTTTTGACTTTAAGAACAAGATAGTGAAGTTCAAAATTATTAAAGGCTCTCCATATATAGTAATCCTCCCTTTAAAAAGAAAAAATAAAAGAAATGATTGAAAAGATCATAAAAGAAAAAGAAAAAAAGAAAAAGAGAAAAGAAAAAGAAAAGAAAAGAAAAATGAGTGAGGAGAAGCTTGAGGAGATGCCTAATAAAAAATTGGCTTCACTTGAATCAACTTAAGGAAAGAATTTATTACATTTTCTAAGCTTGTATTGGAGTAATAGTATCATTACTAGTAAAGTTTTCATGAAGTTCTTTTTCATATGAATATTCTAAGTATCCTTAATATGATAAATTGTTATTTTTCTTGAAATGAATAGAGATTCAGAAATCTTAAATTTAATTACTAAGTACTCTTAAACTTAAAGTTTGAATCTAAGTTATTAAAGATTTTTCTTAAAATTTTACTATTTTATTTATTAAACTAAAATATAGAAGTTATAATTTAATCTCTATCCTAAGTCATATGCTTTTGTGTAGTAAAAGTGTCACTTGAAGACAAGTAACATTTAAGTTTGGGAGATTTTGATACGCCAAAATAATATGTTGTTTTAAGTATATATTTTATGCTTATTTTTAGTGATATTGCACTTTAAAGAAGGGTATTTTTATGTTTTTGTTGTAGGTATATAATATTTAGATATTTGGAGCAAAAGTAACAAAGAAGATGAAATTTAGAGTCAAAATAGTGAATTTTCAGAATTTTAGCGCCATATGAGCCAGATTGGCTTCAGATGCACTAGAACTGGTGCTAGATTGGCACTAGAAACATCATTTTACAAAGAGTTGGTGCCATATGTGCCAGATTTGTGCTAGAAGTGTCACTTTATAGAGAGCTAGCGCTAGATGCGCCAGAGATGGCTTTTTGCGGATTAAGGCGGTTTGGAATGAATTTTGCGCAATTTTTCAAAGGGACACTTGTTTTAAACACCCCTTGGAGTGATTCACTGCATCTAGACACTTTGGAAGGTTTTTTAATGAAGGGATATTTTTCTTGGATCAATAGACATGTCTTTTGAATTCAAAAGGGTTGACTTTTGGATAGAATATTGGAGAGAATTTTAAATTCTTTTTGGAGGGAGGCGACCTTTAATAAAAGAGAGGCTTTTTGAGGAGTTTTGGTGGTGAGGCGTGTAAAGTGTAGCAAAAGTGAGTGAGAGAGAAAGTCAAGGGCTTTGAGATTTTCTTCAAGGATAGTAAGAGGAGAGGGAAGCTGAGAGATTTCTTTTTCATTACACTTCTAATTATGTTGAGATTTTCATACCTATTTTATACAAATATTGATAATATTGCACTTTAAAGAAGGGTATTTTTTATGTTTTGTTGCAGGTATGTTGAATTATGGTCATTGGAGCAAAACGATGCAAAAAGGAGTGAATTTGGAGCAAAAAGGACCAAAATATGAAGATTTGAACTAGGACACCGACGGCGAACCCAACAGCACCGACGACGAACCCAACGGCACCGACGGCGGGTTTTTCCCGAGAGTCCAGAATCAAATAATCTAGAAGGCCGCCGACAGCATCATCGAGGCCGCCGACAGCATCATCGAGGCCGCCCACGGAGAGAGCAACGGTTCTCTTAACAGGTGTATTGAATGTGTACAATTTTTTAAGGGACGCTTAGGAAACTTTTGGAAAACTCATCTACAACTTTAAGGAAAATATTTGGGCCGAAAAAAGAGGAGCCCCGTGGTGGTGTCCGCTGAGTTTTTGTTATTTGTAGAGTGTAGAGAGTTTAATTTAGTGTTAGTATTGTGATGAATTCTTCGAGAGATTGTAAGAGTGGAGGGAAAGTGAGAGATTTCTTCCTCCTCGCCGCTTCGAAGAAGAATTTTGTGTGTTGTAAAGAAAGAAAGAGATTCAGAGGAACTTTGAAGAGTTTGCTTGTGGAGAAATTAGAGATAAGTGATATTTACTTATTGAAGTTTGTATGACTTTGCTTTTATATATCAGTTCTAAATTTTGTCATATCTTCTCCATGAGTTCTGAGTAGTTTTCTCTGTCTTTCTTCTTGTCTTGAGATTTTGTGAAATGGTGATTTGAATTGTTTGATCCATGAGAATGTTAAAGAAGTTGTGATGATCTTTTCACTTCGATCTTAATTTACTTTCAATCTGGCCAATTGATTTGTTAAAATATGTTAATTTTTACAACTAAAGTGAAGATTACATCCAAGATTTATGGAGGTCAAAGTCCTTGAAAGTTGGGTGCAAATAAATATGGAAATAAAATTATCGGGCGTAGAATTGGAGATTTTAGAGTGACAAACTAAAATCCTCAATTCAGTCATATCATTTGGGTGTTGAAGTGTAGATGTTAGCTCTCAATCGAGAGGAATGTGAGAGCTCCGAAGTGAGAGTCAGTATCCTCTCAGCCTAGCCGCAGATTCAGTAACCAAGCATATGATTAGTCAATGTTCTTTATGTTTGGACCAAAGGGTAAAGAATAAATATGCTCCTATCTGGCACAATACAACTTGAACTAATTCACTTTATCCATTCACTTTAGTTTTTGACAAGGAGAAGGATGCTTTCTTACATATTGAACATCACATTAGAAAATTTATTAGTAGAATTAGTTAATTAAGAGTTTGTTAAAATTACATATTTATTTCAATTGCTTATTAGTTGACAAATAAGCAATTTAAACCTGTATTGTTGTGATTAAGTATTGATTTTCTAAATCCTAGTTCGTAGCCTCTAGTATTGCTCCTTGTGGGATTGATATCTAGGACTCCATTAGAGCCATGTATTACTTGAGCAATACCATGTGGGATCGATATCCAAGACTCCATTAGAGCCCTGTATTACTTGAGTGATACGTATACTTGTTTGATAAGTGTGACTTTGCAATTATTGAATATTTTATACACATTTTTATCAAATCTATAATCATTGTCAAGTTTTCGGCGCCATTGCTGCGTACTTAAATCTTTTAGCAACAGTATCAAATTCTTATATTTTTAAGCATATATAAAAATGCAGTCAAGTTTTTGGCGCCGTTGTCGGGGACTTAAATCTTGTAGCAACAATATCAAATTCTTGTATTTTTAAGCATATATAAAGTCACTGTCAATTTTTTTGGCGTCGTTGTCGGGGACTTAAATCCTCTAGCAACAATATCAATTTCTTGTATTTTTAAGCATATATAAAGTCGCTGTCAAGTTTTTGGCGCTGTTGTCGGGGAGTAAAAAAAGTCATAATTAGATTAACGGACAAATTAGGACTATTAGAAAACTTTTACTTGAATTGCAACTTATTTTTATATCTAATTAACTATTTTTCTGTGTACTGATTTCAATTATATGTTGTAGTGTTGAGCTGATGTTACTTTTCCTGAGTGCCCCCGATATACTCAGTATTAGCCCGATTCACTGCTGATCAAGGAGATGAAGACATAGTTTAAGATTTTGATATTTGAGTATCATCCCAATCCACCTGCTGATCAAGGCGATGAAGATATAGTTTGGGATTTTGATATTGAATGAAATTGATGTACTTGTACTTGTACTTTTATTTCTGTGATCTTTTGTAATAGAAATGGATGTTTATGTGTATTTGGCCTTTCATTTTTATTATTATGTTGTAGTTGGATAGCTTTTCATTTCTATTATAAAGTTAGTGTGGTAGTTAAATTTGTATGTGTAGTATAATAGATGTTGAGTAGTATTTTGTGATGTAATGTGATTTTTATTTCGAATTTTAATTATAATTGTTGTGTTTAGTAGTGTGGTTGTGTTAGGAAATATTGTGCTTGTTTAATGTTTTAGTTTTATACTTATTTCAAAATTTCATTACCCAGAAACTTCTCTAATGATTTGTATGTTTAGAAAGCTCCTACTATTACATACCAGATGAAGTAGAAATTTTGAGAAGGCCTGCAAAAATTTTAGAATAATGAAAATGCCTAAAATATTGAGGTATGATTTATATTTAGAATTTTTCTTTCTACCTGTATTATTTCATATGCAATACTGAGGTATGATTTATATTTATAGTTTTTCTTTCCACCTAAATTATTTCATTTTTAAGATTTGATAGGATGTTGCAGTAGCTAGTAGATTCAATTACTTTTTCTTCCTGCTACATTTTATGGAATTAATTGTAAAATATTTAAAAATGCAAATACTGAGGTATGATTTATATTCATAGTATTTTCTTTCCACCTTTATTTCATATTTAAAAATTTATGTTTGGGGGAGGGAAGAAAAAGATTAACTATTAGATGTCCTCTATTTCAATATTTTCAAAAAATATTTATATGATTTTATGTAGTGAATTTAATTCAGATAACTATATTTTGTAACTATTTAAATATTATGGTAGATTTAAGGAAATATTTTTGTAATGAAAATTAATTTTGTAACTTAAGATATTTAGTATGAGAGAATAAGATTATAGTTAACTATTTAAAGTAATGGAAACTATATTTTGCAGTATTAAGAATCTGGAATTTCATTTGAGAAGAAAAAATTGGGGCTCAATGATGTAAAACTTGAAATGAATAGAAGACTAGGACTCTTAAATTTGATTTAGATCTTGTGGCTACAGAGTTAATTCAATTACTTGAATTTTTTCTGAAAATCTCATTATGATATTTGTCTAAATCAAACTTATAGTATTTCTGAATTAAAACTTTACTACAATAGATCATAACTTTTATATAGTACTAAAATTACTTGAGCGCAAGTAATAGTTAAGTTTGGGGGATTTTAACCAAAGGAAAATATATTGAGATTTTCATACATATTTTATACTATTTTTAATGATATTGCACTTTAAAGAAGGTATTTTTGATGTTTTGTTGCAGGAATGATGAAATAGGGTCATTGGAGGAAAAAAGATGCAAAAATGAGTAAATTTGGAGCAAAAATGGACCAAAATGTGAAGAATTGAACTAGGGCGCCGACGACGAGATTTTCCCAAGACTCCAGAATTAATTCATTAAGAAGGTCTGCCGACGGCGCCCTCGAGGCCACCGGCGGCGGGCTCGGCGGTTATGACCAACTAGACTTTGGATTAGGATAAATTTTGAAGGGATGCTTAGGCAACTCTTGGGAAAGCTCATCCACATCTTAAAATAGAAGACTTTGGCCAAAAATGGAGGGGGGAGACTCAAAAATTGAAGTGTGAAACGAGTGTAGAGAGTCTAAATTGTGAGAAATTCTTCAAGTTTGTAAGAGTGGAGGGAAAGTGAGAGATTTCTTCCTCCTTGCCGCTTTGAAGAGGAATTTAAGAGTGGAGGGAAAGTGAGAGATTTCTTCCTCCTTGCCGCTTCAAAGAGGAATTTTGTGTGTTGTAAAGAAAGGAAGAGATTCAGAGGAACTTCGAGGAGTTTTTTTGGAGAGAAAGTATAGATAAGTTTATTTATTTTTGTAGTTTGTATGACTTTGATTTTATATATGAATTCTGAGTTTTGTTGTGTTTTCCCTATGAGATTTGCGTATTTTTCTCTGTCTTTCTCCTTATCTTGAGATTTATGAAATGGTGATTTGAATTGGTGAAGCCATAAAAATGTTTAAGAAATTGTGATGATTTTTTCACTTCGATCTTAATTTACTTTCAATATGGTCAATTGATTTGTTAAAATATGTTGAGTTTTACAACTAAAGTGAAGATTACATCTAAGATTCATGGAGGTCAAAGCCCTTGAAAGTTGGGTGCAAATAAATAGGGAAAGATCTTGATTTACTTTCAATCTGGCCAATTGATTTGTTAAAATATGTTGAGTTTTACAACTAAAGTGGTAATTTACTTTCAATTTGGCCAATTGATTTGTTAAAATATATTGAGTTTTACAACTAAAGTGAGAATTTACTTTTAATCTGACCAATTGATTTGTTAAAATATGTTGAGTTTTACAACTAAAGTGAAGATTACATCTAAGATTCATGGAGGTCAAACAATTGATTTGTTAAAATATGTTGAGTTTTACAACTAAAGTGAAGATTACATCCAAGATTAAAATAATTTGTTAAAATATGTTGAGTTTTACAACTAAAGTGAAGATTACATCCAAGATTCAGAGAGAATTTTTTAAAATATGTTGAGTTTTACAACTAAAGTGAAGATTACATCCAAGATTCAGGGAGGTATTCGTTAAAATATGTTGAGTTTTACAACTAAAGTGAAGATTACATCCAAGATTCAGGGAGGTCCTTAAATATGTTGAGTTTTACAACTAAAGTGAAGATTACATCCAAGATTTAGGGAGGTCAAAGCTTGGAAGTTGGGTGCAAATAAATAAGGAAATAAAATTATCGGGCGTAGAATTGGAGATTTTAGTGTGACAGACTAAAATCCCAAGTTCGGCCCTATCGTTTGGGTGCTGAAGTGTAGATGTTAGCCCTCAAGCGAGGGGAACGCGGGAGCTCCGAAATGAGAGTCGGTATCCTCTTAGCCTAACCGAAGATTCAATAAACAAGCGTAGAATTAGTCAATGTTCTTTATGCCTGGACCAAAAGGTAAAGAATAGGTATGCTCCTATTTCGTACAATACAAATTGAACTGGTTCACTTTATCCATTCACTATAATTTCTTGACAAGGAGAATGATGCTTTCTTTTATATTGAATATCACATTTGAACCTTCATTAGTATAATTAGTTATTTAATAGTTATTAAAATTACATATTTATTTCAATTGGCTATTAGTGAGAGGTAAGCAAATTGAACTTTGTTGTTATGATTAAAGTATTGCTTTTCTAAAATCTTAGTTTGTAGTTCTAATCTTACTCCCTGTGGGATTAATATCTAGGACTCCAATAGAGCCCTATATTACTTGAGCGATACGTATACTTGCGTTGATAAGTGTGACTTTATAATTATTGAATATTTATTACGTCTATATTTTTTGAATCTATAACTGTAATTAAGTTTTGGTAAAGTTGATAAGGAATTAAATCTTTTAGCAGCATTATTAAATACTTATATTTTTAAGCATATAGAAAGTCGCGGTCAAGTTTTTGGTGTCATTCCCGGGGAGTGAGTAAACAAAAATCACAATTAAAGTAACATACAAATTAGGATTATTAAAAAAAATTTACTTGAATTGCAACTTATTTTCCTATTTAGTTAATTGTTTTACTGTGTACTGATTTCAAATTGTATGCGTAAATTTGGACATGAAAATCTTATACCTTACGATTCGGAATTAGAACGCACTGTTAGAAAAATTAGAAGATTGAAAAGAGAACCTAGAAATTCTGATACAATGGAAAACAACCTGAACAATCAAGGAATAGAGAATGAACACCAACCTAGACTCCTACGCGCTTTTGCAAATCCTACAGCAGAAGAAATTCACTTATCTATCCAAAATCCTGATGTAGCTGCTAATTCATTAGAGCTTAAACCTTGTTTTATCCAAATGGTACAAAACAATTCTGATGTTACTGCTAATTCATTTGAGCTTAAACCTGCTATTATCCAAATGGTACAAAATAATCAGGCTAATTCATTTGAGCTTAAACCTGCTATTATCCAAATGGTACAAAACAATCAATTTGGAGACCAAATGAAGATCCTAACTTACACCTCGCTAGTTTTTTAGAACTATGTGCTACTTTTAAATAGGATAATGAAGATCCTAATTTACACCTCGCTAGTTTTTTAGAACTGTGTGCTACTTTTAAATATGATAGAGTTTCAAACGGAAGATCCTAACTTACACCTCGCTAGTTTTTTAGAACTATGTGCTACTTTTAAATATGATAGTCTCAAATGATGTTGTTAGACTTAGACTTTTTCCTTTTTCACTGAGGGATAAGGCTAAGATGTAGTTAAATTTGTCAAATGATGTTGTTAGACTTAGACTTTTTCCTTTTTCACTTAGGGATAAGGCTAAGATGTGCTTATGTTGTTAGACTTAGACTTTTTCCTTTTTCACTGAGGGATAAGGCTAAGATGTGGTTAAATTCGTTAGCAGTTTAGACTTAGACTTTTTCCTTTTTCACTTAGGGATAAGGCTAAGATGTGGTTAAATTTGTTAACACCTTAGACTTAGACTTTTTCCTTTTTCACTGAGGGATAAAGCTAAGTTGTGGTTAAACTCGTTAGTAGTCTTAG
Organism: Phalaenopsis hybrid cultivar; assembly: GCA_002079205.1. NCBI lineage: Eukaryota > Viridiplantae > Streptophyta > Magnoliopsida > Asparagales > Orchidaceae > Phalaenopsis > Phalaenopsis hybrid cultivar. Next base: position 346,437 of record JXCR01104867.1, on the reverse strand, counting down.
ACTTTTTCCTTTTTCACTGAGGGATAAGGCTAAGATGTGGTTAAATTTGTTAGCAAAGACTTAGACTTTTTCCTTTTTCACTGAGGGATAAGGCTAAGATGTGGTTAAACTCGTTAGCTCCTACTTAGACTTTTTCCTTTTTCATTGAGGGATAAGGCTAAGATGTGGTTAAATTTGTTAGCACTATTAGACTTTTTCCTTTTTCACTGAGGAGATAAGGAAGATGTGGTTAAATTCATTAGCACCTAGATCTATTAGAACTTGGGGAGAACTTTCACAGAAACTTATATCCAAATAGTTCCCTCCATCCTAAACTACTAAACTTAGAAATGACATAACATCGTTTTGTCAAATTGTTGGAGAGTCAAAATATGAAGCTTGTGAGAATTTAAAGATCTTCTTAAGAAATTAGATTGATGGAGAGTCAATATATGAAGCTTGAGAGAGATTTAAAGATCTTCTTAGGAAATACCTCATCATTCAGAGTCAATATATGAAGCTTGGGAGAGATTTAAAGATCTTCTTAGGAAGTGCCCTCATCACTCGAGAGTCGATATATGAAGCTTGGGAAAGATTTAAAGATCTTTTTAGGAAGTGCCCTCATCATTTGTCCCAGATTGGTTGATAATTTAAACTTTTTACAATGGATTAGTGGATCTCTTAGATCGATTATAGATTGGTTGATAATTCAAACTTTTTATAATGGATTAGTGGGATCACTTAGATCGATTATAGATATTTGGTTGATAATTCAAATTTTTTATAATGGATTAGTGGGATCTCTTAGATCGATTATAGATGCTGCGGCTGGCGGTTCGTTAATGTCAAAACCTTTTGATGAGGCTTATTCGTTACTAAAAGAGATGGCTACCAACAATTTTCAATGGCCCTCTGAAAGGGTAATTATTCATTAATAGAAGAGATGGCTACCAACAATTTTCAATGGACCTCTGAAAGGGTAAATCTTAAAAGAGTAGCTAGTATCATGATTCTGATGCAATATCTATGTTAGCTTCGCAGATTGCTGCAATATCAAAGAAATTAGATCTTTATGGGATAAATTATTCTCCAACACCTCCTATGATGGAAGAGAATTCATCTGGGTAATTATTGGATGTTCAACCTTCATATGAGACTTTAAATGCTATTAATAGACCTAAAACCCCTTATTCAAACTATTATAACCCAGGTTGACAGAATCATCCAAATTTTAATTGGAATAATAATTCTTCTACAAATCAACAATGGGAAAACAACCCAGTGAACCCATTAGGAAATTCATCCAACCAAAGAAATGTTAACTATAGACTGTCTTATCCCCTAGGATTTAACAGTAACACTTAAATTAAGGAGAAGAGGTTGTCTATGGAAGAACTGATATTAAACATGGGCAATTGCAGAATCAAGGAAATCAATTACAAATTCAAGGAAATCAATTACAATATCCAGGAAATGCTATTAAGAATATTGAAAATAGGGCATATCGCTACTACGCTTAGTAACCAAACATTAGGAACTTTTCCTAGTACTGTGGAACATAAAGATCAAGGAAAAGAATAGATAAAAGTGATACAATTACGAAGTGGAAAAGAATTGGAAACAAGAGTGCAAAAAGAAATCAAGGAAAAGAACAGATAAAAGCGATACAATTACGAAGTGGAAAAGAATTGGAGACAAGAGTGGATCAAGGAAAAGAACAGATAAAAGCGATACAATTACGAAGTGGAAAAGAATTGGAAACAAGGGCACAAGAAGAAACGGAAACTGAAAAAGAGAAAGTGGATACTGATAAAGAAAAGGATCATGAATACCCAGATTTAGAATATCCATTTACACCAATGAAAATTGCTGTGGAGAAACCTCCACCACCGTTTCCTCAAAGATTGAAGCAACCCAAACAAAATAAATAATTTTCTAAATTTTTAGAAATTCTTAAGAAGTTAACCATAAATATTCCCTTCGTAGAAGCTTTAGAGAAAATGCCCAATTATGTGGAATTTATGAAAGATATTCTGAACAAAAAAAAAAGAAAGTTCACGGATAACGATACTGTTGCACTTAGCAAAGAATGTAGTTCAATTATTCAGAAAAAGCTTCCTAAAAAATTAAAAGATCCTGGCAGTTTCACTATACCGTTTGCTATCATGGAAGAGCTTTATGTGATTTGGGAGCCAGCATTAATCTTATGCCTCTATCAATTTTTAAAAGATTAGAGGGAGCCAGCATTAATCTTATGCCTCTATCAATTTTCAAAAGATTAGGATTAGGAGAAGTCTCACTTACTTCTGTAACTCTTAATCTTATGTCTCTATCAATTTTCAAAACATTAGGATTAGGAGAAGTCTCACCTACTTCTGTAACTCTTTAGTTAGCGGATCATTCAGTTACATATCCTAAGGGAGTTATAGAAGATGTGTTAGTAAAAGTGGATCAATTTATCTTTCCTATGGATTTCATCATTTTATATATGGAGAAAGATAAAGAAATACCTATCATTTTAGGAAGACTATTTTAGCTACTGGAAAAGCTATGATAGATGTTCAAAAAGGAGAATTAACGATGAGAGTTAACGATTAAGAAGTGACTTTCAACATTGCAAAATCTATGAAATACCCTGCTGTTGAAAGAGATAATGAATGTTTTCGAATGGAAATTAATGAACATTTATTGAAAGAACATTTTAAAGAACAATTTGAAGATAAAAAAGCATTTTGAAGAAGAAGAACATTTTGTAGAGAAGGAACAATTTGAAAAGAATGACGAAGTTATTTTGGGCGAATTAGAAAATGAAAAATTAGATTATGTTCAGGAAAGATTTGAGATGTTGGATATTACAAAAAATGCTAATAAAAATCTATTTCCATCCATTATAAAATCACCTGAACTTGAGATGAAAGTATTGCCTAGGCACTTAAAGTATGTATTTTTAGGAGACTTATCTACATTACCTGTTATTATATCTTCAGAATTAAATGATCTGCAAGAGCAAAGACTGTTAGATACATTAAAAAGATATAAGAAAGCTTTTGGTTGGACCTTAGCTGATATTAATGGAATCAGTCCTTCAATCTGTATGCACAGAATTATATTAGATGAACAATATAAACCAAGAGTTGGTCCACAAAGGAGAATAAATTCGATGATGAAAGAAGTAGTTAAGAAAAAAATTTTGAAATGGTTAGACACTGGAATTATATATCTTATTTCAGATAGTGTGTGGGTAAGTTCAATTCATTGTGTTCCTAAGAAAGGAGGAGTGACTATTGAAACAAAAGAAAATAATGAATTAATACCTATCAGACAAGTTACTTGGTGGCTTATTTGCATTGATTATAGAAAATTAAATACTGCCACCAGGAAAGATCACTTCCCTTTACCCTTTTTAGA
>JXCR01104867.1:285276-342813 GCA_002079205.1 Phalaenopsis hybrid cultivar | reverse complement strand
AGACCCTGCAAAAATTCAAGTTATATCTAAACTAACACCTCCTACTAATGTAAGAGAGGTTAGGAGTTTTCTTGGACATGTTGGATTTTAAAGGCGTTTTATTAAAGATTTTTCAAAAACTACTAAACCTCTATGGAAACTTTAGAAAAGGACAAGAAATTTGAATTTACTGAAAGCTGTTTAAATGTCTTTGAGTTATTAAAGGAAAAATTAATCAGAACCCCTATTATAATTTCACCTAACTGGGAGAAACCATTTAAACTGATGTGTGATGCTAGTAATTATGTTATTGGAGTTGTTCTTGGACAAAGGTATCAAAAATTTTTTAAAGTTATATACTATGCTAGTAAAACTCTTAATGATTTACAAATTAACTATACTGTTACTGAAAAAGAGTTACTAGCAATTGTGTATGATTTAGATAAATTCAGATCTTATTTAATTGGAGCTAAATGTGTTGTGCATATTGATCACTCTGCTATTAAATATCTGATGCAAAAGAAGGATGATAAACCAAAGTTGATTAGATGGATACTTTTGATGCAAGAATTTGATCTTGTGGTTATTGATAGAAAGAGAACTGATAATCAAATTGCTGATCATTTGTCAAGATTAGAAAATCAAGAATTATCCGACACTAACAATGAAATTACAGACAGTTTCCCTGATGAACAACTTTATAATATTAATGAATGAAAAGTATCATTGTATGTTGATATTGTTAACTATATTGTAAGTGATATTTTGCCACCTATGCTGACATTGCAACAACAAAGAAAATTCATTCATGATGCAAAAGCATATTTTGGGATGAGCCTTATTTATATAAGCAACGTAAGGATCTTATTATGAGGAGATGTGTACCTTATGAAGAAACTGAGCTGGTCATTCAGAAATGTCATGATTCTAAATTTAGAGGACATTTAGGGATTGATAAAACTATGAGCTAATCTTTTAGAAATGTCATGATTCTGAATTTGGAGGACATTTTGGGATTGATAAAACTGTTATTTTACAAGCTGGATTTTATTGGCCTACTATCTTTAGAGATGTTTATAGATACATAAAAACTCACAAGCTGGATTTTATTGGCCTACCATCTTTAGAGATGTTTATAAATACATAAAAACTTGTGGTCAATTNTTGCACTTAGCGAAGAGTGTAGTGCAATTATTCAGAAAAAGCTTCCTGAAAAATTAAAAGATCCTGGCAGTTACACTATACCATGTGCTGNGAAAAAATTAATACAGAAGCTCGCCGACGGTACCATCGACCCTACCGACGGCAAGGCCGGTGAATAGATAGTTACTTGGGTTCAATTGGTGGTTTTTGGCAATTTTTGGGCGGGAATAGTCTTTTTAAACTCAAAAATTCAAATTATAGTTCATATTTTCTCACCAAAAATGAAGTGAAAATCTACAAATTTCATTCCTGTGACATCCAATTCTCCTGATAATCCCAGAATGCGAGTTTTCAATCGGTGAAAGTTTATTAGTGCCNTTGGTTCTGAATTGGGAGAAATGTCATTTTATGGTTGCAGGAGGAATTGTGTTAGGGCATAAAATTTTGGAAGATGGTACGGAAGCACCCCCTGCAAAAATTCAAGTTATATTTAAACTAACACCTCCCTCTAATGTAAGAGAGGTTAGGAGTTTTCTTGGACATATTGGATTTTACAGTCGTTTTATTAAAGATTTTTTAAACATTATTAAACCTCTATGCCAACTTTTAGAAAAGGACAAGAAATTTGAATTTATTGAAAACTGTTTAAATGCCTTTGAGTTATTAAAGAAAAAATTAATCACAGCCCCTATTTTAGTTTCACCTAACTTGGAGAAATCATTTGAACTGATGTGTGATGCTAGTGATTATGCTATCGGAGCTATTCTTGGACAAAGACTAAAAGATTTTTAAAGTTATATACTACGCTAGTAAAACTCTTAATGATGCACAAATTAACTATACTGTTACTGAAAAAGAGTTACTAGCAATTGTGTATGCTTTAGATAAGTTCAGTCTTATTTAATTGGAGCTAAATGTGTTGTGCATACTGATCACTCTGCTATTAAATATCTGATGTAAAAGAAGGATGCTAAACTAAGGTTGATTAGATGGATATTTTTGATGCAAGAATTTGATCTTGTGTTTATTGATAGAAAGGAAACTGATAATCAAATTGCTGATCATTTGTAAAGATTAGAAAATCAAGAATTATCTGACACTGATAATGAAATTACAGACAGTTTCCTTGATGAACAATTTTATAATATTAATGAGTGGAAAATACTATGGTATATGATATTGTTAACTATTGTAAGTGATATTTTGCCACCTATGCTGACATTGCAACAACAAAATGTAAGTGATATTTTGCCACCTATGCTGACACTGCAACAACAAAGAAAATTCATTCATGATGTTTGCCACCTATGCTGACATTGCAACAACAAAGAAAATTCATTCATGATGCGAAAGCATATTTCTGGGATGATCCTTATTTATATAAACAATGTAAGGATCTTATTAAGAGAAGATGTGTACCTTATGAAGAAATTGAGCTGATCATTCAAAAATGTCATGATTCTGAATTTAGAGGACATTTTAGGATTGATAAAACTGCTTATAAAATTTTACAAGCTTGATTTTATTTGCCTACCATCTTTAGAGATGTTTATAGATACATAAAAACTTGAGATTGATGTTAACGAGTAGGCAATATATCTAGAAGAAATGAAATGCCTCTGAATTTCATGTTAGAAGTTGAGATCTTTGACGTTTAGGGATTAGATTTTATGGGATCTAGAAGAAATGAAATGCCTCTGAATTTCATGTTAGAAGTTGAGATCTTTGATGTTTGGGAGATTTTATGGGACCATTTATTCCTTCATTTGGGAACTTATATATATTAATTGTAGTAGACTATGTTTCTAAGATTTTATGGGACCGTTTACTTCTTCAGAAGTTGAGATCTTTGATGTTTGGGGATTATATTTTATGGGACCATTTATTCCTTTATTTGAGGAACGAAGTTGAGATATTTGATGTTTGGGGATTAGATTTTATGGGACCATTTATTCCTTCATTTGGGAACTTGATATATATTAATTGCAGTGGACTACGTTTCTAAGTGGATTGAAGCACAAGCTTTACCTTGTTGTGACGCTAAAAGTGTTTCAAAAATTTTAATGAAAAATATTTTCACTAGATACGGAATGCCTATAATGATTATCACAAACGGAGGATCCCATTTTAGAAATAAGTACATTTAGAGATTGGCAGAAAAAATTAATATTATTCATATAATCTCTACTGCCTGTCATCCAAATTAGTGGGTTAGCTGAAGTTTCTAATAGATAAATTAAACAAATGTTTGAAAAGACTGTAAACCCTAGTAGAATAGATTGGTCCACTAGATTGGATACTGCATTATGGGCTTACAGGACTGCTTATAAAACTCTTATTGGAATGACTCCTTACAAAATGATTTTTAGAAAAAACTTGTCACTTACCAGTAGAATTGGAGCATAAAGCATATTGGGCGATTAAAAAATTCAATTATAATTTGAAAGATGCTGGTAAGAAGAGATTGTTACAATTAAATGAATTAGAAGAATTAAGAAATGAGTCTTATATAACGACAAAATTTATAAGGAAAAATTAAAATTATGGCATAATCGGAAGATAACCCAGAAGAACTTTGAACCAGGACAAGAAGTTTTGCTTTACAATACTAGGCTGAAGTTATTCCCTAGGAAATAAAGAACTTTGAACCAGGACAAGAAGTTTTGCTTTACAACACTAGGCTGAAGTTATTTCCTGAAAAATTGAAGTCTCGTTGGTTAGGACCATTTACTGTGACTCAAGTTTATACTTACAGAGCTATTGAAATTGAAGATCAGAAGACGGGAAATAGATTTAAATTAAATGGACACAAATTAAAACCATATTATGAGGATAAAAGACCAAATTTTAAAGGGGTTTTAATGATCAGTCAACCTGAATGACGAATAGGTCGGGCTGACGATGTTAAACCAAGCGCTTTATGGGAGGCAACCCATGTTTATATTTATTTTTATCACGATTATAGTAGTTTTTATTTGAAATTATCACTTGTGGTAGTATTAAGCTCTACTCTCTTATTTACCCTTGAAACATCTTAAAAATTGAATCCATGAAGAAAAATTGGAACGCATTCGGACCATAGCGAAACTGTGTAAATTTTGCCTTGGGCACCGACGGCGCCCTCGACGTCGCCGACGGCGGGTTTTTCCCGAGAGTCCAGACAAAATTAATACAGAGGCTCGCCGACGGAGCCATCGACCCCGCTTACGACGAGACCGGCGAATTAACGGTTATGTGGGTTCAAATGGCAGTTTTTGGCGGTTTTTTGGCGGGAATTGTCTTTCTAAACTCAAAAATTTGATTTCTAATTCATATTGTCCCTCCAAAAAAAGTGAAACTCTAACAATTTCATTCCTATGGCGTCCAATTCCCCTGATAATCCCAGAATGCGAGTTTTCAATCGGCGAAAGTTTATTAGTGCAGAAGCACAGTGAATCTTCAACAAGTTGCTGATGAAGAAAAGATTAATCAAAGAACGAGGATTTGTAAATTGCGGATTGAATAATCCCACGACAAATATTGAAGAAACGATAGTGCGGCGAAGATGGGAAGTGTTGTGCTACACTACTGCCGCCGTGGTGGTTCCTGTGGTGAAAGAATTTTATGCAAATTTGAATGAAATCAACCAAGGAGTTGTTTATGTGCGAGGAAGATGGATCACTTTCACTCCTGCACGGATCAATGAATTATATATGATAGAGAATGTTCCTGTCTGTCACTATTCCAATTTTTTTCCCAACGAGAAACCAAATGAATGAGATTTACCAATATTTAACGGACAAAACTGATGACTGGGAAACAAGAGAAAACATGTATGTTAGTTTTTCTGCAACACTCTTGAATCTCATTTCGAAACATTGGCACTTTTTCATTTCCGTATGTTAGTTTTTCTGCAACACTCCTGAATCCTGTTTCTAAACATTGGCACTTTTTCATTTCTGCAAAACTGTTATCGACAATGATGATCGATAAAGTTTCTAAAGAAAGTACCATTTTGAATACTGCATCCAAAGGGGACTGCCGATCGACATTGGATCTATAATTGTGAAGTCGATTTTGGGCCTGATTGTTCCTGGACTTATTTATACAATTTGCAAACTTTCTAAATTAGAATTTGTAGGACATCCTGAACTTATTTATACAATTTGTAAACTTTCTGGAGTAGAATTTGGAGATGAATGATGGGTTTATCCTATGAAACCCATTAGTAAAGCTAATTTGAAGACTTATGAATCCCATTAGAAATGGAGAACTGGGAGTAGAAGTCAAGAACCTTCTAGTAGTAGAGATGTCCCCTCTACAAGTTATGACCTTGTACCTTCTAGTTCCCCTACCCTCTCTGATTTGATGAATGAGNGTTGTGCTACACTACTGCCGCCGTGGTGGTTCCAGTGGTAAAAGAGTTTTATGCAAATTTACATGGAATCAAGCAAGGAGTTCTTTATGTGTGAGGTAGGTGGATCACTTTTACTCTTGCACAAATCAATGAATTATACATGATAAAAAATGTTCCTATCTGCCACTATTCCAATTTCATTTCGGCAAGAAACGAGATGAATGAGATTTACCAATATTTAACGGACGAAACTGACGACTGTAAAACAAGAGAAAATGGGTATGTTTGTTTTTCTACAACACTTCTAAAACCTGTTTCAAAACATTCACACTTTTTCATTTCTGTGAAACTGTTACCGACAATGAAGATCGGTAAAGTTTATAAAGAAAGTGTCATTTTGAATTACTGCATCCAAAGAGGACCGCCGATCGACATTGGATCTATAATTGTGAAGTCGTTTTTGGGCCTGATCATTCACGGATCGACTTATGGGCTTGGACGCCCCTCCACAATTTTCTCACTTTGCAGTCAATTCCAAGTGTCCTATGAAAATTGTGAAAAGGTACTGCTACCTTGGAAGCCTTTAGATCCAACTGAAAGATTCCCAATTTTTGAAGAAGAAAATGATATGGCCATTATAGTAGATCAAGTGTCTCAGAATTCACTGCCAGTTCAACCCTTAGTCCCTGATAAGTCTTTGGTGATCCTGCGTCGAATCAAGAAATTGGAAAAGGAGGTCCAAAATGTCATGAATGTGATTAATAATATCTCTGATTTCTTTGATCATCTGGACTGGAGGATGATGGAACATTTCGTACATTTTGGGCATTTTAAAAATAGTTTGGTACGACTGATGAGGAGGATTCTACTGAAGAATTTCCATTCCGACCCTTCTACAACCTCTCTGTTCATGTCCAATCAATGGGCGATCTCAGAGGAGAATCGAGTACCGAGTCTGAGGTTTAGTAGATTTATATTACTTCTTATATGTTTGTCTATGTATTTCGATTTGAACTTTGTATTTACTTTGCTTTAGAATTATGCTTATAGATCTCGGTATAGTTGAGACTAAGCATAGGATGTTTTATTTTCAGCATTTTGAGTGTTGTGACTTGGATTGCGACGCTGAATTAATGTATTGAGTTTGAGAAAATACAAAACTTAGGTGTGTTATGTAATGTATATTGTACCCCTTGAAATTTATATATAAATATAATGTTTTGTTTGTGATAGTTTATATGTGCTAAGTACATCATTTAGTTATTTAAATGTATGTCTATAATGATTAAACGGATGTCGTTTAGGCTTGAAATTGATTGAAATCGCAAAATCTGAAATTTGGATAAAATCAACAGAGCCCGCCGACTGCGCCCTCGATGACGTCGATGGCAAGATTTTCCCGAGACTTAGGATTTATATTCCAATTGAGCGCGCCGTCGGCGATCTTACGAAAAACACCTTTAATCACGATTTTGACCAATCAACTGCCACTATTCATCATCCCCTTCCTCCTAAAAATGCCATTTTCAACCTAGTGCTTGAGAGATCTTAAATTAAGAGGCAATTTTAAGGCTGTTTGACACCAAATTTGATCATCTCTAGACACCAGATTTGATCATCTTTAGGTAAGAGCTTCACTCCAAGCTAAAAATATTTAATTTCCAGCATTAATTTCTCCCACATTGAGGAGATCCAAAAAATTTGGGAATGTAAAGAAAATTTGGGAAAAAATCATGGATCTTATTATTAAACTCTTAGAATTACTGTTGAAAGCCATGATTTACATATTTGAAGTAATTTTTGGACATTTTCTATAATTTCTTTAGATTAAAATGGCTCCATGATAAAAGAGAAGAGTTGAGTTTGACGAGTCTCGCTTCGTCAATGCGATGGCTCAAACAAAATTTACTTCCATATTTAAAGGAAAGAAGTGCATACAAGATTATGTTTTTGAAAGTCTGGGAGGAGAAATTGAACGAGTTATTGCCTAGCGGAGTTGGGAAAACTTTTGTTACACCACCAATAAAGCGGATGCAAATGTTGTGAAGGAGTTCTACGCCAATGTGATTTATTCTGATGATGGAATTGTTTATACAATTTGCAAACTTTCTAGAGTGAAATTTGGAGATGAAGAATGGGTTTATCCTATGAAACCCATTAGTAAAGCTAATGTGAAGATTTATGAATCCCATGAAAAATGGAGAACTGGGAGTAAAGGTCAAGAACCTTCAACTAGTAGAGATGTCCCCTATACAAGTTATGACCTTTCACCTTCTAGTTCACCTACCCTCTCTGATTTGATGAATAAGTTGACCTTGCAGCGGAAGAGCATAGAATTTTTAAGTGAAAGGATTGGTGGTTTGGAACGCCGAAACGATTATGATAGTGAGTACTTGCAAAGGCATTCAGATTTTGAGGTAGCCTATTGCGAAGCTCAAGCCCGACACTACAAAGGAGAGTCTGATGTTACAATTCCTGAATGCCCCCAATATACTCAATATCAACCCAATCCACCTGCTGATCAAGACGATGAAGATATAGCTTGGGATTTTGATATAGAATGAAATTGATGTACTTATGTTTGTATTTTTATTTTATGCAATCTTTTTGTAATAGAAATGGTGGATGTTTATGTATTTGGACTTTTATTGTTGTGTACTTGGATTCTTGTTATGAAGTTTGTGTGGTAGTTAAATGTTCATGTGTAGTTCAATAGATATTAAGTAGAATTGTGGATTCTAATGTGATTTTCATTTCGCATTTTTAAGTTTTAATTGTTCAGTATTGTGATTGTGTTAGGAAATGTTGTGCTTATTTTAGTTTTATAGTTATTCCAACATTTCAATACCAAGAAATTCCTCTAATGATTTATATGTGTAGAAAGCTCCTTATATTACAGACCAAGTGAAGTAAAAATTTGAGAAGGCATGCAGAAATTTCAGAATGATAAAAATGCCTACAATACTGAGGTATGATTGATATTTATAGTTTTTTCTTTCCACTTGTATTATTTCATATTTGNGCAGTTTCTAGAGTTTGAATGGTGATTTTTGGCAATTTTTGGGTGGGAGTTACCCTTTTAAACTCCCAAATTTGATTCCTAAGTCATATTTCCCCCAAAAAACAAAGTGAAAGTCCACCAAATTCATTCTTATGGCGTCCAATTCCCTTGATAATCCCAAAATGCAAGTTTTTTATCGGCGAAAAGTTTATTAGTGCGGAAGCACAGCAAATCTTCAACAAGGTACTGATGAAAAAAAGATTGATCAATGAATAAGGATTTGTAAATCAAGGATTGAATAATCCCTCGACGGCAATTGAAGAGATGATAGTGCGGCGAAGATGAGAAGTGTTGTGCTATACTACCGTCGTAGTAGTTCTTCCTGTGGTAAAGGAATTTTATGCAAATTTGCACGGAATCAACCAGGGAGTCGTTTATGTGTGAGGTAGATCGATCACTTTTATTCCTGCATGGATCAATGAATTATACATGATAAAAAACATTCTTGTCTGTAGTTATTCCAACTTCATCCCAACAAGAAACCAGATGAATGAAATTTACCAATATTTAACGGACGAAACTGACAGCTGGGAAATGAGAGAGAACGGGTATGTTAGTTTTTCTGCAACACTCCTAAATCCCGTTTCGAAACACTGGCACTTTTTCATTTCTTCAAAACTGTTGCCGACAATAAATATCGGTAAAGTTTCTAAGGAAAGTGCTATTTTGAATTACTTCATCCAAATAGGACTGCCGATCGATATTGGATCAATAATTGTGAAGTCGGTTTTGGGTCTGATCGTTCATGGATCAACTTATGGGCGCAGACACCCTTCCACCAATTTTCCTCACTTTGCAGTCAGTTCCAAGTGTCCTACAAAAATTGGGAAAAGGTACTTCTACCTTGGAAGCCTTTGGACCCAACTCAGAGATTCCCAGCTTTTGAAGATGAAAATGACATGGCCATTATAGTAGATCAATCATCTCAAAATTCACTGCCAGTTCAACCCTTAATTCCTGATAAGACTCTGGTGATCCTGCAAAGAATCAAGAAATTGAAGAAGGAGGTACAAAATGTCATGAATGCAATTAATAATATCTTTGATTTCTTCGATCATCAGACTGGAGGATTAAAGAACATTTTGATCACTCTGGACATTTATAAGATAGTTTGATACGGCTGATGAGGAGGATGAAATTGATATAAGAGGATTCTACTGAAGAATCTTCATTCCGACTCTTCTACAACTTCTTCGTTCATGCGCAATGGGTGATCTCAGAGGAGAATCTAGTACTGAATCTGAAGAATAGTAGATTTATATTACTACCTGTCTATCTATCTATGTAATTTGTTTTGAACTTTGCATTTGCTTTGCTTTAGAATTATGTTTTTAGATCTCTGTATAGTTGAGACTAAGCATAGGTTGTTTTATTTTCAGTGTTTTGAGTGTTGTGGCTTGGATTGCGACGATGAATTAATGTGTTGAGTTTGAGAAAATACCAAACTTAGGTGTGTTATGTAACGTATATTGTACCCCTTAGATTTTTTATATAAATGTGATGTTTTGTGTTGTGAAGGTTTATTTGTGATAAGTACATCATTTAATCACTTAAAATTATGTCTATAGTTATTGAAAGGATGTCGTTAAGGCTTAAAATTGATCGAAATTGCAAAAATTTAGCAATTGAACCGAAATCAATAGAGCTCGCCGACGGCACCATCGACCCCGCCGACGGTGGATTTTTCTCGAGAGTTCTGATTAAATTTCAATAGAGCGCGCCGATGGAGAGATCGCAAAAAAACACCTTTTATCGCAATTTTAACCAGTCAACCACCACTATTCATCATCCTCTTCCTCCTAAAAATCCAATTTTCGACCTAGGGCTTGAGAGATCTTAGATTTGGGGCGATTTCAAAGCTTTTTGACACGTGATTTGATCTTCTCTAGGTAAGAGCTTCAGTTCAAGTTAAAAATATTTGATTTTCACCATGAATTTCTTCCACATTAAGGAGATCCTAAAAATTTGAGAATGTGACGAAAATATTTGGAAGAAGTTCATGGAACTTAGTATTGAACTTTTAGAATTACTTTTGGAAGCCATTATTTTCATATTTGAAGTATATTTAGGAATTTTTCTATGATTTAATTAGATTGAAATGGCTCCACGTCAAAAGAGACGAATTGAGTTCAACAACTCTCTCTTCGTCAATGCAATGGCTAAATCAAGATTTACTTTAGTATTTAAAGGAAAGAAGTGTATACAAGATCAATATTTTGAGAGCCCGGGAGGAGAGATTGAACGAGTTATTGTCGAGCGGAGGTGGGAAAACTTTTGTTACATCACCAAAAAGCCTGATGCAAATGTTGTGAAGGAGTTCTATGCCAACGTAATCTATTCTGAAGATGGAATCATTCAAGTGCAGGGATTTCTTGTTGAATTTAATGTCGCCCGCATTAACACCTTTTACGAAGTCTTAGTCTCTTATAGCTGCCACTCTGAATCCTTTAGTACAATGGAAGGCTCCATGAATGATGTAATCAAATTGCTCACTGATGGGAAAGGAACGTGGAAGGTTAAACAACGAGAACGATAATTTTTATGCTTCCATGTTAAATGCCACCTCTAAAGCGTGACACTATTTTATTTCCTCTACTCTGTTACTGACTTATCACCATAGTGAGGCTTCCATGTTAAATGCCACCTCTAAAGCGTGGCACTATTTTATTTCCTCTACTCTGTTACCAACTTGTCACCATAGTAAGGTAACTAGAGATAGAGCTATTTTGAATTTCTGTATTCAAAATAATAGAACTATAAATGTCGGGAGAATTATTTTTAAGAATATATTGACTACGGCAAGGAGTGAGATAAGTGGAGGTCTAGGACATCCTGACCTTATTTATGCACTTTGCCAACTTTCTGGAGTAAAAGCTGGAGATGAAGAATGGGTTTATCGTATGAAACCCATTAGTAAGGCCAATTTGAAAACTTATGAATCCCATGAGAAATGGAGATTTTGAAGTAGGAGTCAAGAGCCTTCTACTAGTAGAGAAGTCCCCTCATGACCTTCCACCCTCTAGTTCCCCTACCCTAACTGACTTGATGAATGAGTTAATCTTGCAGCAGACCTTCCACCTTCTAGTTCCCCTACTCTGACTGATTTGATGAATGAGTTACATAGTTAATAAATGAAAGGATTGGAGGTTTAGAACGTCGATATGATTATGATAGTGAGTACCTTTAGAGGCATTCAAATTTTGAGGAAGCATGTTACGAAGCTTAGGCCTGACACTACAGAGGTGAGCCTAATGTTACTTTCTCTGAGTCCCCCTGATATACTCAGTGTCAGTTTGATCCACCTGCTAATCAAGGAGATGAAGACATAGTGTGGANAAAGTTTATTTGTGATAAGTACATCATTTAATCACCTAAAATTATGTCTATAATGATTGAAAGGATGTCGTTAAGGCTTAAAATTGATCGAAATCGCAAAAATTCAGGAATTAAACCAAAATCAATAGGGCTCGCCGATGGCACCATCGACCCCGCCGACGGTGGATTTTTCTCGAGAGTTCTGATTAAATTTCAATAGAGCGCGCCGATGGCGAGATCGCAAAAAAACACCTTTTACCGCGATTTTAACCAATCAACCACCACTATTCATCATCCTCTTCCTCCTAAAAATCCAATTTTTAACCTAGGGCTTGAGAGATCTTAGATTTGTGGCGATTTCAAGGCTTTTCGACACCGGATTTGATCTTCTCTAGGTAAGAGCTTCAGTTCAAGTTAAAAATATTTGATTTTCACCATGAATTTCTTTCACATTAAGGAGATCCTAAAAATTTGAGAATGTGGCAAAAATATTGGGAAGAAGTTCATGGAACTTAGTTTTGAACTTTTAGAATTACTTTTGGAAGCCATTATTTGCATATTTGAAGTATATTTAGGAATTTTTCTATGATTTAATTAGATTGAAATGGCTCCATGTCAAAAGAGACAAATTGAGTTCAATGACTCTCTCTTCGTCAATGCAATGGCTAAATCAAGATTTACTTCAGTATTTAAAGGAAAGAAGTGTATACAAGATCGAGATTTTGAGAGCCAAGGAGGAGAGATTGAACGAGTTATTGTCGATCGGAGGTGGGAAAACTTTTGTTACACCACCAAAAAGCCTAATGCAAATGTTGTGAAGGAGTTCTATGCCAACGTAATCTATTCTGAAGATGGAATCATTCAAGTGCGAGGATTTCTTGTTGAATTAATGCCGCCCGCATTAACACCTTTTACGAAGTCCCAGACTCTTATAGCTGCCACTCTGAATCCTTTAGTATGATGGAAGGCTCCGTGAATGATGTAATCAAATTTCCTACCACTACAAATCCTTTAGTACGATGGAAGGCCCCCTCAATGATGTGATCAACTTTTTCATCTGATGAGAAAAGAACAGAAAGATTAAGCAACGAGAACGGGTAAATTTTTCTGCTTCCATGTTAAATGCCACCTCTAAAGCGTGGCACTATTTTATTTCATCTACTCTGTTACCGACTTATCACCATAGTAAGGTAACTAGAGATAGAGCTATTCTGAATTTCTGTATTCAAAATAATAGAACTATAAATGTCGGGAGAATTATTTTTAAGAATATATTGACTACGGCAAGGAGTGAGATAAGTGGAGGTCTAGGACATCCTGACCTTATTTATGCACTTTGCCAACTTTCTGGAGTGAAAGCTGGAGATGAAGAATGGGTTTATCCTATGAAACCCATTATTAAGGCCAATTTGAAAACTTATGAATCCCATGAGAAATGGAGATTTTTATGAAACCCATTAGTAAAGTTAATTTGAAGACTTATGAATCCCATGAGAAATGGAGAACTATTATGAAACCCATCAGTAAAGCTAATTTAAAGACATATGAATCTCATGAAAAATGGAGAACTTGGAGTAGGAGTCAAGAGCCTTCTACTAGTAGAGATGTCCCCTCTACAAGTTATGACCTTCCACCCTCTAGTTCCCCTACCCTAACTGACTTGATGAATGAGTTAATCTTGCAGCAGACCTTCCACCTTCTAGTTCCCCTACTCTGACTGATTTGATGAATGAGTTACATAGAGTTAATAAATGAAAGGATTGGAGGTTTAGAACGTCGATATGATTATGATAGTGAGTATCTTTAGAGGCATTCAAATTTTAAGAAAGCATATTACGAAGCTCAGGCCTGACACTACAGAGGTGAGCCTAATGTTACTTTCTCTAAGTCCCCCTGATATACTCAGTGTCAGTCTGATCCACTTGCTAATCAAGGAGATGAAGACATAGTGTGGGATTTTGATATTTGAATGTAATTGATGTACTTATACTTGTACTTTTATTTTTGTGATCTTTTGTAATAAAAATGGATGTTTATGTGTGTGGACTTTCATTTTTATTATTATATTGTACTTGGATAATTTTTAATTTTTGTTATAAATTTAGTGCGGTAGTTAAATTTTCATGTGTAGTATAATAGATGTTGAATAGTATTTTGTGAATTGTAATGTAATATGATTTTTATTTTTGCATTTTAATTANAATTTTCATGTGTAGTATAATAGATGTTGAATAGTATTTTGTGAATTGTAATGTAATATGATTTTTATTTTTACATTTTAATTGTAATTGTTTTGTGTAGTATTGTGGTTGTGTTAGAAAATATTGTGCCTGTTTAATGTTTTAGTTTTATGCTTATTTCAAAATTTCATTACCCAGAAATTTCTCTAATGACTTATATGTGTATAAAGCTCCTAATGTTATAGACCAGGTGAAATAGAAATTTTGAGAAGGCCTGCAAAAATTTCAAAATGATGAAAATGCCTAAAATACTGAGATATGATTTATATTTAGAGTTTTTCTTTCCACCAATATCATTTGATATTGAAAAATTTAAGTTTGGGGGAGGGAAGACAAAGATTAACTATTAGATGTCCTCTATTTAATTATTTTCAAAAATTACTTTTATGATTTTATGTAGTGAATTTAATTCAGGTAAATGTATTTTGTAGCTATTTAAATATTATAATATNGCCTGCAGAAATTTCAAAATGATGAAAATGCCTAAAATACTGAGGTATGATTTATATTTAGAGTTTTTCTTTACACCAATATCATTTGATATTGAAAAATTTAAGTTTGGGGGAGGGAAGACAAAGATTAACTACTAGATGTCCTCTATTTAATTATTTTCAAAAATTATTTATATGATTTTATGTAGTGAATTTAATTCAGGTAACTATATTTTGTAGCTATTTAAATATTATAGTATAATTAAAGAAATGTTTTTGTAATAAAAATTAATTTTGTAACTTGAGATGTTTAGTATAAGAGAATAATATTATAGTTAATTATTTAAAGTAAAGGAAACTATATTTTGAAGTATTAAGAATCTGGAAATTTATTTAAGAAGAAAAGATTGGGGCTCATTGATGTAAAACCTATGAAATATTTATAANAATTAAAGAAATATTTTTGTAATGAAAATTAATTTTGTAACTTAAGATGTTTAGTATAAGAGAATAATATTATAGTTAATTATTTAAAGTAAGGGAAACTATATTTTGAAGTATTAAGAATTTGGAAATTTATTTGAGAAGAAAAGATTGGGGCTCATTGATGTAAAACCTATGAAATATTTATAANGGGCTCAATGATGTAAAAACTATGAAATATTTATAAGGTAAAGAAATGCTTTGAGTTTCAAATTTAGGGGAAAAAAAGTGAAGTTCAAAATCATTAAAGGCTATTCAGATATAGTAATCCCTACTTGAAAAAGGAAAAAGAAAGGATTGACAACAATCCCTGAAAGAAAAAGAAAAATATATAGGTTTGAAAGCAATCCAAATGAAAGAGAGAAAAGAAAAGAAAAAATATATAAAAGTGAGGAGAAGCTTGAGGAGATGCCTAACAAAAAATTGGCTAAATTATGGAAGTGAGGAGAAGATTGAGGATATGCCTAATCAAAAATTGGCTTCACTGGACCAACATTCCTGAACTTATATTTATGGAATAAGTCTTTTACTAGTAGAGTTCTCATGAAGTTCCTGTCTCTTGAATTTTATAAGTGGCTTAACTATTACAACATATAGTCATTCTTGAAATAAATAGAAGACTAGAACTCTTAAAACTTGATGACTAGATAATCTTGTGGCTACAGAGTTAATTCAATTACTTGATTTTCTTTTGAAAATCTCACTATGATATTTATTTAAATCAAACTTATAGTATTTTTGAATTAAAACTTTACTGCAGCAGATCATAACTTTTATATAGTACTAAAATTACTTGAGGACAAGTAAGAGTTAAGTTTGAGGGATTTTGACCAAAGGAAAATATGTTGAGGTTTCATACCTATTTTATACTATTTTTAATGATATTACACATAAAGAAAGGTATTTTTTATGTTTTGTTGCAGGAATGATGAATTAGGGTCATTGGAGCAAAAATATACAAAAATGAGCGAATTTGGAGCGAAAATANCTTAGTTCGTAGTTCTAATATTACTCCCTGTGGGATCGATATCTAAGACTCCATTAGAGCCCTATATTACTTAAGAAATACGTATACTTGTGTTGATAAGTGTGACTTTACAATTATTGAATATTTATTATGTCCATATTTATTGAATCTATAACTGTTATTAAGTTTTGGTACAGTTACTGAGGAATTAAATCCTTTCGCAGCAGTATTAAATACTTATATTTTTAAGCATATATAAAGTTGCGGTCAGGTACTGTAAACTGTAAAAGCGTACCTGACGAGTCTTCTCGTTCCACCACCTGAAACTAAAAATGTATGTAAGGACATTTTATATGAAGTGAGAAAAATAAGGTTTTAGTGATCTACCAAATCCTAAATCATATCTCAGTGGGTCCCTATCAATTTTATTAACTATGATTTTTATTAAGCAAAACATATTATGTTTAGAATACCTCCGAGGTATCCAGCAGGTCTCGAGGAAGAAGCAGGTCCATGCTTCCCTCTCACCGCCTGGTGAAAAGCCTCGAGCTCATTTAAACTTATTACGTTGCTTAATAATTCATCCTGTAAATATCTTTAAAGCTCAATGAACATTGATGTTTCAATTATCCCTAAGAGTAAGGTAATTATCATTTATCACTCAATTTGAACATTATGTGGGTGAAGACTCTTAAAAGGGGCAAGTTAATGTTATTAAGACATTTAGTCAATTTTACTTCTAGCTTGGGCTTGTAGTGTTTCAAAGATGCTCAACTTTTTATTTATATTCACTTTTCTAATCCTCATTTAACCAAATTTGATTTAGCTTAAGTCAATATTAAGCCCTTAAGGTTTTGGTGAATGTCTTAATCATTTTGAAGGGGATTTCTAAGTGATAATAATTCATCATCAAGACTTTTGAATGTTATTTAAACATCCAAAATGGGGTATTGAATTAATGTATTAACACCCAAAACCATACCCCCCTAAGTCTAGGATCATTTAATTTGATAGACGTCCAAATTTTAATGATTTAAGGAATTTACACATTTATCTTTTAACTATGGAAAAGTGAGATTGGTTTCTACCAATTAATCCCTTATATTTCAATCATCCAAATATGTTAATTAATATCAAAGGTTGCCCATTTCCCTTTCTTGAGTTAAGCCTAAATGTTAATTAAGGCTAAATTTCAAAAATTGCACTTTTGCCCCTGAGGCTCCATCATTTCATAATTTATCAAATTTAATTCAAATGACTTTGGAATTTTTATCTCACCACACTCATGGGTCAATTAAGAAATCAGAGGAGAAAATGTGTTTTTTTTTCAAATTTTAATCTAATTTACATATTTATTTTTATGCAAAAATAGGATTTTTCAAAGGAAATTTCATAACTTGACCAAGGAAAAGCCTAATCCCTTGAAAAATTTATTGGAAGTAGACATAGACCAAAGAACCATTTGGACAAAATTTTATGATNTTACATATTTATTTTTATGCAAAAATAGGATTTTTCAAAGGAAATTCCATAACTTGACCAAGGAAAAGCCTAATCCCTTGAAAATTTTATTGGAAGTAGACATAGACCAAGAACCACTTCGACTAAATTTCATGATTTTTTTAGTTTTATTTGAATTATTAGAATTATTTTAAATTCTTGAGTGTTAATTAATTATAAAATATTTTAAATGTGGAAAATTGAGTTTTACATTTTTATTAAATCTCTCCAAGGTCAAGGAGCCCAGAGAAATAAAATTTACATTTTTTTTTATTTTTATTTGAATTATTAGAATTTTTTAAGTGAAAGATTAAGAAAAAAATTCATTTTTATCCTTTAAGAATTGTTCTAAGCTTTAAAATTCAATATTTTCACTTAGAAAATTAGAAAAAATAGTTCAATTGTTTCTAAGTGCTTAGGAAATAATTTAGAATATTCCCATGATTTTTTTTAATTTTGTGATTTCTATTAATTTTTAATTATTTAAATATTGAAAGTAGGCTTAAAAAATGAATTTTTTTTATTTTATTTACAATTTTTCTTAGAAAATCCCTTTGATTACAGAGAACTCCTAAAAATAACGTTTATAATTTTTTGAGTTGTATTTTAATTATTAAGAAAATCATTTTAGTGTCAAAATGGCATTTAACATAGAAAATCAATTTAAGTTATCAAATAATCTCCAAATGTTTTAAAATTTTTATAGAGAGTTCTCTGAACTTCAAATTGCAGTGGGGATTAAAAATCAAGTCATTTAGATGTTTATGTTTCCCAAAATTAATTTTCTTTGCATTTTAGGGTCCGTGGAAATTAGGTGTGTTCTTAATGATTTAGATTATGAAATATTTTTCAAAGGGTTCTCTGGTCATGGCAAACCTTCCAAAATATTCTTGGATTTTTTCTAAAAAACATACTAATTATCATGATTAATTTATGCAAATAATAAACATAAAATTGAAAAATATGGATCTCTGTCTAGGGGTCTCCTCTGACTTTGGAAAAATCAGGAAATGTCCCCTATGACAGAAGCAACAACATGTCAAAATATCAAGCCATGGTGAAATGTCTACATGCATGGAGAATTTAAAGACTCAAAACNTTCATGATTTTTTTAGTTTTATTTGAATTATTAGAATTATTTTAAATTCTTGAGTGTTAATTAATTATAAAACATTTTAAATGTGGAAAATTGAGTTTTACATTTTTATTAAATCTCTCCAAGGTCAAGGAACCCACAGAAATAAAGTTTACATTTTTTTTTTTCTTTGAATTATTAGAATTTTTTAAGTGAAAGATTAAGAAAAAAATTCATTTTTATCCTTTAAGAATTGTTGTAAGCTTTAAAATTCAATATTTTCACTTAGAAAATTAGAAAAAATAGTTCAATTGTTTCTAAGTGCTTAGGAAATAATTTAGAACATTCCCATGAATTTTATTAATTTTGTGATTTCAATTAATTTTTAATTATTTAAATATTCAAAGTAGGCTTAAAAAATGAATTTTTTTATTTTATTTACAATTTTTTTGTTTTTAGAAAATCCCTTTGATTACAGAGAGCTCCTAAAAATAATGTTTATAATTTTTTGAGTTGCATTTTAATTATTAAAAAAATCATTTTAGTGTCAAAATGGCATTTAACATAGAAAATCAATTTAAGTTATCAAATAATCTCCAAATGTTTTAAAATTTTTATAGAGAGTTCTCTGAACTTCAAATTGCAGTGGGGATTCAAAATCAAGTCATTTAGATGTTTATGTTTCCAAAAATTAATTTTCTTTGCATTTTAGGGTTTGTGGAAATTAGGTGTGTTCTTAATGATTTAGATTATGAAATATTTTTCGAAGGATTCTCTGGTCATGGCAAACCTTCCAAAATATTCTTGGATTTTTCTAAAAAACATGCTAATTATCATGATTAATTTATGCAAATAATAAACATAAAATTGAAAAATATGGATCTCTGTCTAGGGGTCTCCTCTGACTTTGGAAAAATCAGGAAATGTCCCCTAAGACAGAAGCAACAACATATCAAAATATCAAGCCATGGTGAAATGTCTACATGCATGGAGAATTAAAAGACTCAAAATAGCATTTAATTAATTAAAAATAAAATATGCATCAGATAAACTTCAAACCATTTCCACATTGTTCTCCTCTGTTCACTGAGCATTAAGATATGAACTTTTAAAGATCAAGCATTTAAATAATTTAAATAAATCCCTATTTTTCTATTTATCCAGCATGGCTCCACCTCATCCTAGGCTTCTCCGAAGCTCCATGCATCATCTTGTGGTTTGGCGCCGCCATCCGACTCGGCAGCCACGCATCCCACTGTTCACATACGAAGATCTCATCCGGCTCGATCTTGTCCATTCATCTAATACACGTTTGATCAAACATCTCTCTATCATCGTCCCCCATAGCCAGAACCCGTGAAACGCTCAACTTCAAACCTTAAGATCTCGGCCTAGACACAACCAAATCTCTTTGGGTTTGTTCTTACACCTTCATCTACTCAAGAAGAGTACATCTATATGGTTACATTGTTATGAATTTCAAGTTTTCTTCATAAAGGTACAAACCAAACCCAAAATTAGGGTTAGTGAGCTATACCTTGGTTTAACAGGTGTAGCCTCGACAAATCATTTGAGTGGCTTCATCTTGACCTCACAAACATCCTCCAAGATTTAGTTTAAACTGAGGTTGGGTCTAGATAAGACTTTGATCAAGAGGTAATCCAGCCTTGATCTAGCAATGGGTTAGAGTGCTCCGGACAAGGGGGATTTGATGGAGATCTTCCTCNTTGGGGGTTTAACTCACTTCAAAATTGGGCTCAAAGCATGGGCCAATTAAGCTTTAATTTGGTTTAAATTGGTCATATGAAAGGTTAATTTGAGTTTAGGAATGAAATTAGGGGGAAATTGGGACCAAATTGATGGACATTTGAGGTAAATTTGGGAAAATTGGTCCTTTAAAGGCAATTTGGAGGTTTTGGTCAAAATGGTCAAGTTGGCCAAATTGGGGACAATAGAATGGTCCAAATGGGTTTTGGAAACATTTGGAGTGATTTTGGAGGTTTTGGGAAAGTTTGGGGTGCCAAGGGTTTCTTTGTAATTTTGGCAATTTTGGGGGTATTTTGGTAAATTTGGCATTTTTGGGTAGTTTTGGGTAATTTGGGTATTTTAAAAAGTTTTAAAATAATTTTTGAACAAATTTAGATATTTTGGGTGAATTTGGGAATTTTGGGAATTTTGGGAATTTTGGCCGAATTTTAGGGCTCCAAGGGTATCTAGGTAATTTGGGGGATTTTGGTGCAAAAGGCCAAGTTGAATATTTTGGGTAGAATTGGGGAGCTAACCACCATAAATGATCTATGGACCAATGGAATCCCCTTTAGGGTCCTCTATGTACTTGTCTTAGCTAAACCCTAGCCTAGGGCTAGTGGGTTTAGGGGACCATCTACATGAGTCTCCCAAAGGATCAAGGAATCAAAGTCAACAAATATTAGGTTTAAGTTTGTGAGGGATTATGAGTGAGAGTGAGTGAGAGTGAGTGCCTTAGCTCTATAAAAACAACCAGGGTCAACCCTAAAGTCAAACAGTCCTATGAGAACTCTCCTTGAGCTCCCTCATAATGACCCCACCTACTAAGTGCTAGAGGTCAGGACCAATATGTAGAGCCTCAAGTTGAACAAGGAGGAGTTTAGAATGTCTAATATTGAGGGTTCCTTTTTTAGTTTTCTAAGAATAGACAATATGAAAGTCTTATGGCTAGACCTTAGGCTACTAAAGAGGAAAATCTAAACCTCAACCAAAAGTGAGGTCAACAATGTGGTTTAAATATTTGTTCCAAATGGCTGTACCTCACTCCAGCCTTCTCCAACAGTAGTTCTTTTTTTATAAATGTACTTCAATAGGGATTCTTTAATAGAGTTTTTTGTAATAAGAGCATCTCCTTTTTCATTATTAATTGAAAATTACTAATTTGCTTGTATCTCTCTTGATCAAAGAAACTCTTNCCGCCGACGGCGAGTTTTTCCCGAGACTACAGGACAAAATTCTTCAGAAGCCCGCCGACGGCACCATCGAGGCCGCCGACGGCGAGGTCGACAGTTATGCCTACACAAGCTTTGGATAAGACCAAATTTTGAAGGGATGCTTAGGCAACTCTTGAGGAAGCTCATCCACAAATTTAAAAGAACATTTTGGCCGAAAATTGAAAAGGGGGGAGAGCCTGGAGAGTTCCTGGAGATTAGAAAGGTTCCATTAGTGTACAATAATTGTGAGGATTTCTTCAAGAAATTGTAAGAGTGGAGGGAAAGTGAGAGATTTCTTCCTCCTTGCTACTTCGGAGAGGAATTCTGTGTGTTGTAAAGAAAGGAAAAGATTCAAAGGAACTTCGAGGAGTGTTCTTGGGGATAATTTAAAGATAAGTTATTTACTTATTGTAGTTTGTATGACTTTGATTTTATATATGAATTTTGAGGTTTTTTGTGTTTTTCCCATGAGTTCTGAGTAGTTTTCTCTATCTTTCTCCTTCTCTCGAGATTTGTAAAATGGTGATTTGAATTGGCGAAGACATGAAAATGTTTAAGAAATTGTGATGATCTTTTCACTTCGACCTTAATTTACTTTCAATCTGGCCAATTGATTTGTTAAAATATGTTGAGTGAAGATTACATCCAAGATTCAGGGAGGTCAAAGCCCTTAGATGTTGGGTGCAAATAAATAGGGAAATATTATTATCGAGCATAGAATTGGAGAGTTTAGAGTGGCAGACTAAAATCCTCAATTTGGTCCTATCGTTTGGGTGCTGATATGTATATGTTAGCCCTCAGGTGAGGGGAACGTGGGAGCTCCGAAGTGAGAGTCGGTATCCTCCCAGCCTAGCCGCAGAATCAGTAACCAAGCATAGGATTAGTCAATATTCTTTATGCCTGGATCAAAGGGTAAAGAATAGGTATGCTCCTATTTGGCACAATATAAATTGAACTAATTCATTTTATCCATTCACTATAATTTCTTGACAATGAGAAGGATACTTTCCTATATATTGAATATCACAATTAAACTCTACTTTATATCATTAGTTATTTATTAGTTATCAAAATTATCTATTTATTTCAATTGTCAGATAAGCAAATTGAACATCGTGGTTGTGATTAAGGTATTGCTTTTCTAAGGTCTTCGTCCGTAATTCTAAAGGACTCCCTGTGGGATCGATATCCATGACTCTATTAGAGCCCTATATTACTTGAGCGATATGTATACTTGTATTGACAAATTTGACTTTAACATTATTGAATATTATATTTATACATCTTTATCAAATCAAACACATATAAAAAGTTGTTAGGGGGGGGGGGTTGATTGGGCTTTATCTTCTTTCACTGTGGTGAAGGTGTGGGTGAGTTTAATTTGATTTTTGTGCACTGTGGAGGTGTGGAGAGTTCTGTGCTATCTCTGACAAGTATTTAAGCTAAAAAATTGAACTCCGATAAGGGGAATTAGGGGAAGGAAGTGGTTGGGTTGCACTGAGGAGGTCTCAAAGAGGCTATGGGAGCAATTTAGAGGGGACTCCTTGAGAAAATTTCAGCACCTCTCTCTTGGATGTGAAGCAACCATTTTATAGCCATGGCTAGAGAGGGGAGCTCAGGGCCTAGCCATGGGTGCAAAGGCTTGCATAGTGGAGGGATGAGGAGATCCATAGGTTAATTAGGTTGAGGTGGCCTCTAAAGTTGAGATTGGATTTGATTTGGCCTTGTGGCTCTTAGTTTTAGGGTTTTTTTGTGACTAGGTCGGCCGATAGAGCTAGGGGAGGTGGCCAGGAAGTCAGGTGAGTCAGTGATAGGCTTAATTATGATTTGCCCCCAAGGGTTAGTGATGATGAGGGAGATTTTTTATTAAGGCCCATAAAGGGAATGAATCCCTTAATTTGTGGATACATTGGTCCATAGCATGTTTGAGTGTGTTTAGTGTAGTTTTGGGTAATTTGGGTATTTTCAAAAAGTTTTAAAATTATTTTTGGACAAATTTGGGTATTTTTGGTGGATTTGGGAATTTTTGAAACTTTGGCCAAATTTAGGGCTTCAAGAGTATCAAGGTAATTTAGGGGATTTTCGGGCAAATGGCCAAGTTGGATATTTTGATAGAATTGGGGAGATAACCACCATAAATGAGATATGAACCAATGGAAACCCCATTTGGGTCTTCTATGTACTGATCTTAGCTAAACCCTAACCTAGGGCTGGTGGATTTAGGGGACCATTTACATGAGTCTCCCAAAGGATCAGTGGACCAAAGTCAGAAAAACTTGGGTTTAGGGTTGTGAGTGATTGTGAGTGAGAGTGAGTGCTTTAGACCTAGAGCAACACCCAGAGTAAACCCTAAGGGCAAGCAGTCCTATGGAAACTCACCTTGAGCTCCCCCATAATGACCCCACCTATTAAGTGCTAAAGGTTAGAACCAATATGTGGAACTTCAAATTGAGTAAAGAAGAGAGTAAAATTTCTAATGGTGAGGGTTCCTTTTCTAGTTTTATAGGAACAGTAAATAAGAAAGTCCTATGGCTAGACCTTAGGCTACTAAATAGGAAACACTACACCTCAACCAAAAGTGAGGTCAACACCCGACATCTTCTATTTTCCAATTTCAATTCATAATTAATTCCAACATTCTAAGAAGGGGGCTTACAAAAACATAACTTTCATTAAACCATCAATAAATAGTACAATATCACACAAAAACACTTTTAAGCAACTCAACATAAACAAACTAGAACACAATCAACAACAAGATAAAGTAGCACACATAACACATCCTTTACTAAAGGAAACACCAACATCATTCTCAAACACTAGAATTCAATTCTAATGATCAATCACTGTTGCTCTCATGCTAGTCACCCTTCTCACATGTCAAATATATGTGATCAAATGTGTAGAAGATATAAGCGCGAGGAAATTCCATAGCCTCCTTTTCATCAATGCATTTGTTCTTCTTATACATGGGTACATGGGCATCTTGATATCTTGCCAAGTGATCGGATTGAAGTTTCATCTGCCACTCCAAGTGCTCTATTGGTGATACATCTCTTGAATTTTTTTTGGATATTGGAAAGCTCCTCTTTAATCTTCCTTAACTTGCTCGTCATCTTCTCCAAACTCAACACTAAGAATCCATTGAAGTAAGTTTGGGCATCATTATGCACAGACTTATTTCCAACACCATTCTCTCTATCTCCGTGGAAGCAAGTAAGATCTCCAAAACTCTTCTTCACTGGTCTAAATCATGAAGTAATGAAGATTAGGTATGAAGGCCAAACAGTTTTATAGAGAAGACATGGAAAAAACTACTTTAGGGTGGTTTTCCCACGTATAGAAACTGTGGTGCCTAGGTGGCGGTTTCTAGCGCCTAAGTGCCTGCATCACAATACTGACGCTTAGGCGTCTATTGTTGGCACCTAAGTGCCAGTGTCCAAGTGAACACAAATTTACCTACCATCAAATTTCTTCAACTTCCAACATGTTTAATACCTTAAATAGTAGTAAAAATAATGCTACTAAAGCAAAGGATTGTCACGATACTATAATAATTAACATAAATGAAACCACACTGATAACTATAGGTTGCCTCCCACAAAGAGCTTGGTTTAACATCATCATCCCAACGTATCCAAAAGTTTAACGCTGATAAACCCAGTCTCAAAGTCTCTTTATAATAGGTCTTGCTTTCTCCAATGTAAGGCTTCAACCTTTGTCCATTTACTATGGTTATTTGTCCAAGTTTTGGATCTTTAGTCTCCACAACCCCATAAGAATAAACTTTTGTCACAATAAATGGCCCCATCCACCTGGCGTAAAGTTTTTCAGGGAATAGTTTTAATCGTGTATTGTATAATAAAACTTCTTCTCTATACTCAAATTTCTTTCTTAAAATCATTGTATCATGCCGCATTTTCATCTTTTCTTCATATATTTGAGCATTGTCAAAAGATTCATTCTTAATTTCCTTGAGCTCATTTAATTGCAATAATTGTTTATCTACAACATCCTTTAAATAATAATTAAATTATTTTATCCCCCAAAAATCTTTATGCTCTAAATCAACTGGTAAATGACAAGCTTTTTCAAATATGAGCTTATATGGAGACATTACTATATGAATTTTATAAGCAGTCCTATAAGCCCACAATGTTGAATCAAGTCTATTAGACCAATCAGTTCTTCTAGGATTTATAGTTTTCTCCAAAATTCTTTTGATTTCATGATTTGATACTTTTGCTAATCCACTAGTATGAGTGTGATAAGTTGTAGCAATCCTATGTTTAATTCCATATTTTCTAAGTAACATGTCCATTTTAAAATTCTTAAATTGACTTCCCCCATCAGTAATGATCACTCTTAGCATTCAAAATCTAAAAAAATATTTTTTTGTTTAAAAATTTGCAACACTCAGAGCATCGCAGTGAGGCAAGATTACCACTTCAATCTATTTAGACACATATTCCACAACTAATAAGATATAAACCTTTTCTGTAGATGTTGCAAATGGTCCCATAAAATTTAAACCACACACATAAAAAATTTCAACTTCTAAAGTAAAATTTAGGGGCATTTCATCTCTTTTAAAAACATTGCCTACTTTCTGACAGCGATCACAAGTTTTCACATAATTATTAACATCCTTAAATAATGTAGGTCAATAAAATACAGGGTGTAAATCTTTAAATGCAGCCTTATCTATTCCAAAGTGCCCCCTAAATTCAGATTTCTGACATATTTGTATAATTTCAAGAATTTCATTAATTGGTACACATCTTTGAATGACTGAATCATGACATTTCTTATATAAATATGGGTCATCCTAAAAGTAAAACTTTGCATCATACATAAATTTCTTTTTTTGATGGCTTGTCAGTCTGTATGGTAGAATATTACAAACTAAGTAGTTAACTATATCTGCATACCATGGTATATGCCACTCAACAACAACATAAAGTTGTTCTTCAGGAAAATTCATATTTATGTTTTCCCCATTATTCTTTTCTTTTCCATGTTCAAGTCTTGATAGATGATCAACAATTTGATTATCAGCTCCTTTTCTATCCACTATCTTAAATTCAAATTATTGCAAAAGGAGGACCCATTTGATTAATCTTGTTTTAGCATCCTTTTTTGACATAAGTTACTTAATAGCAGAATGATCAGTATGCACAACACATTTAGCTCCAAGTAAATATGATATAAATTTATCAAAAGGAAATACTATTGCTAATAACTCTTTTTTAGTTGTTGTATAATTAATTTGAGCTTTATTAAGAGTTTTGCTGGCATAATATATAACTTTAAAAATCTTATCATATTTTTGTCTTAAAATAGCTCCAATAGCGTATTCACTAGCATAACACATTAATTCAAAAGGTTTTCCCAATCAGGTGAAACAATGATAGGTGCAGTAATTAACTTTTCCCTTAATAAATTGAAAGATTTAAGCTAATAATCATTAAAATCAAACTTAGTATCTTTTTCTAAAAGATGACAACAAGGCTTAGCAATTATAGAAAAGTCCTTAATCTACCTCCTATAAAATCCAGCATGTCTTAAAAAACTTCTTACATTATATACTGAATTAGGAGGTTGTAATTCAGCTATAATTTAAATTTTTTCTTCATCCACTTCCATACTAATTTTTGAAATTTTATGTCACAATACAATCCCTCCTATGACCATAAATTGACATTTTTTTTCCAAATTGAGAACTAAATTTGTTTCTTCACAGCAATTTAGAACCTTTGTCAAATGATTTATGCATGAATCAAAAAAGGTTTCAAAAACTGAGAAATCATCCATATACACTTCTATTCCTTTTTTAAGTAATTCATAGAAAATAGACATCATACACCTTTGAAATGTTGTAGGTGTGTTACATAAACCAAAGGGTGTTTTTCTAAAAGCAAAAGTCCAACATGGACTTGTAAATATAGTCTTTTCTTCATCCTTTGGAGTAATATATATTTGCTGGTAACCAAAATATCTATCTAAAAAGAAAAAGTATCCTTGTCCTGCTAGTCTATCCAACATTTGTCCAAGATAGGTAAAGGAAAGTGCTGCTTCCTAATGTGGTATTTAATTTTTTATAGTCAATACAAATTCACCATCAAGTGACTTGTCTTGTTGGAATTAATTAGTTCTTTTCATTTATGACAACAGTCACTCCTCCTTTCTTAGGAACACAATGAATAGGACTAACCCTTGTACTATCTGAAATTGGATAAATAATAATAGCATCCAACAACTTTAAATTTTCCTTTTTTACCACTTCTTTCATCATAGGATTTAATATTATTTGAGGATCAGCCTTGGGTTTACAGTCACCTTCCATTAAAATTTTGTGCATATAGATTGAAGTACAGATTCATTTAAAATCAACTAACGACCAACCAAAAGTTTTTTATAATTTCATAATGTCTTCAATATATTTTTTCTTGGACTTTTGTTAATTCTGAGGATATTATAACAGGTAAATTAGATAAAATTCCTAAAAATGCATACTTTAAATGCATAGGAAAAAAAGTAATCTCGAGTTCAGGAGGTTTTTCAATTAAGGAGATTAGAGATTTACAATTTTCAGTAGTATCAAAAATCTCAAAGTTTTCTTGAACATAATTAGTATCCTCAGCATTTATCTCTGATGATTTTCCTTCAATATCACTTTCAGTTTCACTATCAATTCCTTACTAATTTAATATCACATAATTTTTTTTCTTCAAAAATGAATTCACATTTTTCTTGATATTGTTTAGCAATCATATAATCCAAAATATTGATCCTATAACATTTTTCTTTAATAGGATACCTCATTGACTTTAAAACATTAAATGTTACTTCATGGTTATTAATTCTCATGATTAAATCTCCTTTTTACACATCAATCATAGCACGTCCGGTAGCAAGGAAATGTCTCCCAAAAATAGAAGGAATTTTTTTATCTTCTTCCATGTCTAGCACAATGAAATCCACATGGAAGATAAATTTATCCACTTTAACAAGTACATCTTCTGTAACCCCTTTAGGATAAGTAATATAATTGATCAGCTAACTTAAGGGATACAATAGTGGGAGAAATCTTTCCTAACTCTAACCTTGAAAGAATTGATAAAGTCATGAGATTAATGCTAGCTCCCAAATTGCATAAGGCTTTTCCATAAAATTTCTCTCTAATCGCACAGGGTATTGTGAAGCTGCCAGGGCCTTTAAGCCTTTGGGGGAGCTTCTTTCAAATTATTGCACTACATTCTTCACTTATTGCAACAATGTCATATACTTCAAACTTCCTTTTTTTTTAATATATCTTTCATAAATTTGGCATAACTAGACATTTATTTTACAGCTTCTGCAAATGGAATATTGATTGTAAGTTTCATAAATATCTCAAAAATTTTTGAAAATTATTTATCAAGCATCAAGCTTTTGTTGTCTTAGTCTCTAAGGAAAGGGCAATGGTGGTCTTTCTAAATCATTTTTAGTTGGAGAGACAGATCGTTCGGGATCCTTAGAAAATTTTTCTTCCGGTTCTTCATCTTTCTCTTAACTTCAATCATTTTTTGACTACCAACTTTTAATTCCTTTCCAATCCTAACTTGAACATCTTTAATTTGCTCTTTTTCCATTCACAGGTCATCTACAACGTTCTCCTTACTAGAAAGTGGAGAATTGCACGCAGATGTAGAGGCACTACTCTCAACAACATTAATGTCTCTGAACTCTTCATCGAGATAATCTGTGAAATCAAAATCTTGATCATCATCAACACAAATTCATCGCTCCTTAGACAATTCTACAATATCAACTCTAAGCTTCTCTATCTTATCATCAATTGCTTTCCCCTGAATCTTGTGACCTGTAGGTCTTTCTTGAACACCATCTTGCTTGAAACGGACTGTGTATCAACGATGGTAAAACCCTTTAGCACATCGAACCTATGATTCATTCCACAAAACTTTCCCATGCACGCTAGTGTGGTAACCTTGGGTACCCACACTCTTTTCATTGATGTTGATGCTTTAAAACGGAGTGTCTCGGAGGAGGCATCGGTGTGTCGAAGAGAAGTATGCTCCCCACGATGCAGACCAAGTAAACCGGTAATGGTTCTCTTCACCTTTTCTTTATTCGGGAATTTTTCATGAATGACAGTAAGTGATATCCTTATAACCAGGCATGACTTGACCGTTCAATGTCCTACAAACTTTGGAATAATGACAATGGTGTTTATAAGGGTAGAAATGCTATCAGCACGTCTTACAAGCTAGAATCTAACTGGAACACGAGCTGGAGGTACTTTAACTGATCTCTAGAACTAATGGACATATCTAACAACCTTCAAGATTTCTTTCTTCATCCAAGGTGAAATTGCGCATCCCACTCACTTAAGTAACTCAGTGACAATATACCCTTTTTTGGTAGCTAGTCTTTCAAACACTGTATGAAGTTTGGTGATAGAAGTGGGCTTCTCCCTCTCCTTACCATGATCCTGTGATGACGACAAAGCAGTAAAAATCCTATAATTTTTCTCAACCCTAGTTGTATCCATCAATGGATGAAACCTACTTCCTAGTAGGAGAGGAGCAAACTTAGGCAATCCAAGTTCCTCTTGTTGAGGAATCTCATTAACAGGGGCTATCTCTATAGCCTGGGCATAGGAGACCCTCTGAATCTTCCGATTTTGGTTTCTTCTTGGTGACTTGGTCGATAGCTTTACCTCTAAACTCGAATTGATTTCAAACACTGATGACAGAGTAATGAATGCATTGGCAAAATCCTCTTCAATCAATACTTATATTCCTTTAGCAGACGGTACGGTAGGCATTACAATAGTGAATCTGGCAGTAGTAGATGTAACGACTCTCGAGCGGACGGATGCGGGCATAACAGACTTAACGGGTGTCAAGGTGGTAGCAATCTTCGCCTTCTTTTAAGAAGGGAATTCTTGAGGATAGTTCAAATCAAACTTGGTAGATGGCTCTTGAAAATCTGGAACAACAACCTTCATGATGACGAATTGAGCTTTCCAAGTACGACCTAAAATTTATCAAATCTAGCTCCAAAATTGATCATCGACGCAATTTTGCAAGCATCATGACTGGTAGGTAGGTTGCAAGGGAAAGTGAGAGTAGGGATCTTCATCAGCTTCAAAGAAAATGTTTTGGGAGTTAGTATCAAAAAACATTTTATAATTTTAGTGCGAACACTAAAAATTAACAAAGATCTTTCTATGAACTAGGCACATAATTTTTTATTTTCATTTTTAGATTTATTGTTTATTTGTGATTTTAGCGATAAAGTTTTTCGATTGAAATTAAATGAGGGTGAAGAAACATAACGACTTAGCTTAATTTGCAAGCTAGCAAACCAAACTCAAAAGATACAGGGAATATGTGCAGTTTAGTACCCAATGCGGGACCAACTTCACAACGCAAATTGCCCAGGCAGAACTAATCCACCTACACATCGATTAGGGGTCTGACTCCACACTAAAGAAAAAGCCCTAAAGCACTTTTGAACCTTTCTGTTTAAAGGTGATTAAACAAATGATCCTAGAATCTAAAAGAGTTGACTGTACTTACTCAAGATAGAAATGAGCAAAGCATGCCAATAGAAGAATGGTAATCTTGTGCATGAGGGACATGAACACATGATGTATGAAGACAAGACTTTTCAATCATAATGGAGAGAGAAACTATCCCCAATGGAGTCGCCAAAAATTGTCATTCGCTAGATTAAGAAAATATAATCAATTTATATATGTATATTCTAATTTTGAAAAATAATATTTTAATTTTTAAAATATGAGACCGAACCAATCCTATATAGAGAATAATTTGATTAAATGAGAACAACTCTACAAATGACATTCCTATCCCAAGGAACTGACATATCACTTATCCATGAGGCTCGATTAAGTAAACTAAAAAACTCATGATATTTGTTTTAGTCTAAAAACCCTTAAGTTGACCGACAAGTTCCTATATCTATTATAAGAGATTTGATAGGTCTTATTTTAGGTTGGGTTCATAAATTTTCCTATATGGGCAAGCCCTTATAATTACATCTTAAATTACTAAATTCAACTAAGAAAACTCTCGATTTAGATAAGAAAATACTGTCTTTACGAATTTCAAAGGGTGGGACTTTTCAAAGGTTGGACAATGGAGTGTCGAATGGGTAAGGCTCAAATTTAGAACATTGTTATGGAATCCAAAGACAGAAAACTAGGGGTTGTCACATATCGTGAGGAGAGCCTCAATGACTTCTCAAGCTATCATATGGATTGGCATCAATTTTGAGAAAAAAATTATTGAATGTTTCATCCTGCCAATTTTATTAATTAGGGTTTACATTTACATGATGCAATCATACAAATAGCCTAGGCGATAGGAGGATTTATGTTGTACCAAATGACAACCTCGGAGCAATAAAGCGAGTAAGGGCATAAATTGCACAACATGATTGTGCAAAAGCCTAAAGATCAGGTGAGGATTTATTTTTCACTAGGTAAACTAGATCGAAGTCCTATGGCATGCTATTTAATTCTAAGGAAAGATTTACTTTTGTAGATCCATTTGCTATTTTAGGATAATACCCTTGAGGTTTGCTCCAATCTCCACGTCAAAGTAGTAGTCATAAAGTCTAATTCTCAAAAGGTTTAAATGACAACTTTGTTCAATCATTATGAGGGGGTTTAAAGTTTATTAAAGCAATACTGGTAATGAAATCACAGTTCCCTCATTCTGGTATCATTCTCCGTTGAACTTACTTAGTCTAAATGAGTGGTTAAGCTCATTTAAACTGGGGAGATCTTGTTAGAAGCTGTGGGTTACCTCATCCGAGGGACTCTCGTAAATTCCAGAGAATGTGTTATGAATTTTTTATTTTGAAAAAAAAAATTCTTTAGATTTGAAAATATGGTTTTGTAATTTTTACATTTGGAAAACATTTTGGAGGTAAAGTGAATGTATGCAAGTACGTAAAATAATTTAAAGTAAATAAATGAAGTTGCATTGCATAAAGCATAAATGCGTACCTGGGCCTCTGCTGCCGATTAACATCATAAAGCATAATATATTTATAGGAATCAAATAAATTGCAGGAAAGTAATCAGAAGCATTTGGTATGAAAAAGTTTGAAATTCAGTCGTAGCAAAGCCCGAGTAAAAAAAAACCGTAGTCACATATGAAAAACCAAGACTGGGTGTAAGACATGGGTAAAGGTGGGGGCTCAGAGCTGAACTGTGTTCTTCTTAACCTTAAGTAAGAGCTACCAACCCAATAATCTTTGGAGAGCAGCCCTAATCTAGATCCAAGTTATTAATTGTGGACCTTTGCAGATTTTCATTTTTAAATTTAAGTTTCATGCATATAAAATTTACTTTATCATGCAAAAGAGATTTTTGTTAAAAAAATTTTGTAGATTAGTGTAGTCCAAAGGTTAATCAATCTAATCAAGCTAAAACTACAAAAAACATAAGAGTATCGTGGGAAATCATCTTCTCAAGAGTTGTCAAATAGTACAGTCAACCCTTATCCTCTCCTTTTATTAAAGGTCCTTAAGGTAGGAGATGCTATTGTAAAATCTCACTTCGTATCCCTCATTTTAGCACACATTAGCATTTTCATCATTGCCCTAACAACCTAGAACTCAGATGTAAATAAGCCTAATGATCCATATGTGGCAGACATCAAAAGTTGCTCACAAGGATTTAAATACCTTAAAGAAGACTCAAATCCTTATGCATTAGGTCAGTTAATGTATGATAAGTAGTGTAGGGTATTTTTATTCATTTAGGTTGATTAACGGGTGCCGAGGCATAATATGGTGGGCCCCTAAAGTTTTAAGGGATGATTTTTTGGAAAAAAGTACAATAAGTTCAAATGTCATTCAAAATGTCCAAAATATCATAAAAATGTTTGAGGCATAACCCTAAACAACTTTTAAAACCTTTTAAACTGTTTTGAGTTCATTTGGACCTATTACATTGTTCAATTAATTATCCAAAGTTAGATATAGTTTCAATTAATTAATACACCTTATGCTCAGTGAACATTCATATTTCAATTATTCCAAGAGTGGGGTACTTCAAATATTCACTTCATATTTTTTTTATGAGTTATGTGAATGGGTACCCTTAAGGCAAACTCAAGTCATTGAGGACCTTGTACCCACCACTAAAGCTGGGCTTGTAGTGTTTAAGGGTAATCATAAATTAATCTAATCTTCATTAAACAAGCTTCAACATCAAGCCTAGCTCACTACTAAGCCCTTAAATTCAATCTCAAGGTAGATTTGTAATACTAAAAATGTTAATTTAAGTGAGATCAGTTCTCATTAAAGGATCATGTTATCATATAATCACCAATTAGGGGCTTCAAATAAATGAATTATTATTTTCCTTGATTAATGCCACTACTTTAGGATCATCCAACTGAATTAACCTCCAAGTCATAATAATTTACAAAATTACAATTTTACTCTTATCATTGAAAAGATGACAAGTTGGTTTCTACCTCTTATCCCAATATGTTTCAAACATCCAAAACGGTTAATTACAATCAAAGTTACCCAATTACCCCTTCAATTAGGGCATCCAAATCTCAAAATTACAATTTTGCCTCTAGGGACCTCTCCACTTTATAACCCATTAAATTGAACTCAAATGACATTGAAATTTTTATGGTAACCCACTTATGAGTCAGTTAAAAAATTAGAGGAGAAATTATGATTTTTCAAATTTTATTTAATTTATACAATTATTTTAGTTAAAAAATAGAATTTTCAATGCTAATTTATTTAACTAATCAAAGTAAGATTTCAATTCATGAGAAAGTTTAAACAGCCACTTTGACAAAATTTCATAATTTTTCAAATTCTATTTTAGTTATTATAATTATTTACTGATTTTTAGTGCTTAATTAAGTAGAAAATATATTTTAATTTCTAAAATTATTTTTATATTTTTACTAAATCTTTTTAAGTTCAGAGAACTCAGAGAAGCAAACTAGTCATTTTTTATAATTTTTATTTCATTTATAGTAAATATTTTAATGTAAAATAAAAAAAATCCACTTATAACATTTTAAAATACGTAAATAAATCAAAAAAATTAGTAAAATTATTTTAGAGGGTCGAAAGTGATCAAAGAATAATTAGGAACACTTTTGGGCATTTCCATATTTTTTGCAATTTTTGATATTTTTTAATTTTTTTTTAATTTAAAAAGTAGCTCAAGAATGAACTGTTAATTTTATTTTTCCTAGGTGCCCCTAATCACAAGAAACTCAGAAAATTGCTTTTCATAACTTTCCTGCTTATAGTTTATTTATTATAATTATTTTAATGTAAAAATATCATTTCATTTGAAAAATAAACATTAGTGATCAAATCAACTCAGATGGGTTTTCAAATATTGACATTGAGTTAAAAAAATCATCATATATTGAGTGGAATAAATTAATTAAGTTTTTTTTAAAATATTATATATTTAATTTTTTATAAATTTTAGACACTTAATTAGCTAGAAAATTATGCACAATCAATTGAATACATTTTATATTTGTCATAAAGTCCTTTGAGAAGAGGGAGCTTACAAGAATAAACCTCATATTTTTCTGATTTAGATATTAAATTAAATAATTAATGTAATAAAAAATTGTCCAATAGATTGAAAATTAGGGTTTCAAAGCTAGAGGTGTATTATGACCTTAGAAGAATCAAAAGACATCCTCACGATCATGAGGAATCAACCCCTAAAGTTTCAAACCATGGTAATTAATATTTACTTAACAAAAATTAAAATAATCGAGAGGGTATGTAATTAAATAAAAAATATAGACATATCAAGTAGTTTTTATTTTTATTTTTCATTATTCTTCTCTTTTCATTGAGCAAGTGGGTATTTTTATTTTAATTTTATGATTTTTTATACAACAAGCTGTAAATTTTTGAATTTTTAGTATTTAATTAAATATAAAAATACCCTACTTTTCTACTTATCCGCGAGGCTTTGACTGAATCGTTGATGTCTCTAGAAGAGCACGTGGCGCGCTCCTATTCGACACCTCCTTCTGCATCAGCTGTCATGCAAACCGCACTTTATGAACCATCTCTTCATCTGACTCCTCCTTCGCCGTTGGATCAATATGCATGCCAATGGACAACATTCGATCATCGTCCCATCTGTTAAAAATCGAGAACCATCCACACTAAAATGTTTCAATCTCACTAGATACTCAACCAATCAAGATAAACACATCCATAATTAAATTTGAAATTAACATTCTCTTCACAATAAATTAAACTGAGAACAATTTTAGGGTTTGTGATCTATGTCTTAATCTAAGAGGTGAGGCATTAGTTGGTTTGGTGACAAATTTAGGGTTCGTATAGCTTGCTGTTTAGATCTAAGATAAGATGTGTTGTTGTAGATCCTCTTGTTGTTGGAGATGGTGGTGCTATCCATAACGCTAGCTCCAAGCTCCCTGTCATGATGAGTTTATGTTTTCTAATGTGTCAACTTATAGTGTCAAATCAGATTTCCTTATGTTTATGGTTCATTAAATGTTATGAGGCATATTAAAGTTGATTAGAGCGACACCGGTTAGGATCCTATGGTTCCCTCATTCTGGTACCACTATTTTCTATCAGATTCACTTAGTCCAAATGAATCTACTAAACTCAACTTAATGAGTTTTATACTTTCATTTAGTCCGTGGGAAACCTCGTTAGCAACCGTAGGTTACCTCCTCTGAAGGATTCTCGATCATCCGATAGAGACGTCTTAATTTAGTTGCAATTGCTATTGTGTGATGTTTGTGAATAAAATTTGAGTTTTTTTTATATTTTGAATGTTTTGGCGGTGAATTTTATCTTGGTTGATTTTAGTTTTGGTTTTGGTTTTACGGCTATCCTAGCAATTTTGGTTTTCATGCAGGGTGAAATCGTTGTTTAACATGCAAATTTTGTAAGGGTAAAAATATAGTGTGGAAAGTGCAAGAAAAGATGGCACTGTAAACTGTAAAAGCGTACCTAACGAGTCTTCTCATTCCACCACCTGAAAGGTTTGTACTTGCAAGACATATATATAATGTTGCAAGGAATTTAAATTTCATGAGTTGATGAAGGTTCAGCAAACAAACCCAAAGTTATGATTTTATTGAGTCTTGGAAGATCGTAGTGGATAATTTTAGAACAAAATATGAAAAGTTCAATTTGTCCTTCAAAATTTCCAAAAGAATTTAAAGTGCTAGGGACATGACCCTGAACTATTTTGAAGATCTCTTGAATTAGTTTGAGTTCATTTATGAACTTATCATATTGTTCCATTAACCATCCGAGTTTAGAGTGTGGCTACCCCATTGCCCAGTGAAACTTGACAATTTAAATTTTCCAATGATAGGATACTCGATTAGTTAATTGATGTTTCATCTAAAAGTTATGTGAGTCAGTGTCCCTAAGACAAGTATAAATTATTTACGATTATGGTGCCCACAATTAAGGTCATGCTTGTAGTGTTTAAGGATGTTAATCACCAATTATGTTATCTTCTAAATCTGATCAATCGGGTTTAGACATTGAGCTTATGTCACTACTAAGTCTTTAACAATCATGATAGGTGAAATGGTGATTATCAAAAATTTTTTATTCAAGTGATATGTATTCTTATCAAATAGCAAATCATCGTCAACTTTGGGCTTAAGGCATGCAAATTATCATCTTTCTAGCTTATGTCAATCACTTAAGGATTTTCTAATTTTAGTTGACTTCCAAGTAATGAAGGTCAGGAGGATTATGATTTTGTTGATGTTGTGCAAGAGTAGTGAGTGGGTTTTGACTTTTTAATCCCATTGTGTTTCAATTATCCAAACATATTTATTAAGATCAAAATTACCCATTTTACCTTGGTTACTTATAAATTTTGATTAAGACACCAAAGTCTAAATTTACCACTTTGCCCCTGTGGCACTTCCCCACATAACTCATTAAATATAACTCAAATGACTTTGAGGGTTTAAAGTGTCATGATTTTTTGAATTAAATTATTATAAATATTTTAATGGGCAAAAGAGGAAAATCCACTTTTAAGCCTTTTAAAATTGATTTTTAACTTAGGAAAATTAGGAAAAGTATTTTAATGAGTCTCAAATGATCAGAGAATAACTAGGCACATTTTGAAATATTTTGACATTTTTGGGATTTTTAATTATTTTAATTATTTTAAATTCAAAATAAGGCTAAAAAATTAAGTATTTTCTAAAAAAAATAATTTTTATTTTCCCTAAGTGCCTCTGCTCACAAAGAACTCAGAAAACCACTTTTCGTAATTTTCCCAAGTGTACTTACTTTATTATAATTATTTTTGTACAAAAATATAAGGTTCCTTAGAAAATCCATTTTTATACTTGAATAATCAAATAATTCTTAAATTTTTACAATGAATAAACATGACTTTTATAAAAAATGTGGGATTGATTTTGTTGATTTTTTATAAGTATATAATTTACAAAAGTCAGCACAAGTTATTCATATTTAATTAAATATAGAAATTTACAGGATAATTCAAAGCATCATGATAATTTTCCTAAACTTTTCTAACCATAGAAAACCTACTAAAATTATTCCCATAATTTTTGAAATGATATTTTGATTGATATAATTAAAATAGCCAAAATGGTCACCTTAGCTTGAAAATTAGGGCTAGAAGCATAGAGATGTCCTCTGAGCTTAGAAAAATTAGAAGACATGGCCCCTATCATGGGGAATTAACCCTCAAAATTTTAGCCATAGTGAGTATTATTTAGTCATGAAGAACTGAAAAATCACATAGGGCATTTAATTCATTAAAAATCAGGGAATAAGAAAAAAATTTTATTTTTAGTCCACATTATTCTCCTTTCTTCACTGAACAAGAGGGTATTTTTATTTTATTTTTATGATTTTTCCATAAAAAGATATGGATTTTTGAAATTTACGCAATTAAAATAATTCATAAAATCCCTATTTTTCTATTAATCCAGCGCGACGCCAATTCATCCTACGGCGGCTTCGAACTCACACGCAGCGCACTTTCATTCGACGTTGCAATCCACTTCAACTACCATGTGGTCCGCAGTTCACGCACCATCCGCTCGTCCGGCTTGATCTTTTCCGTTCTTTGGATACACACACGATCGGGCGGCTCTCCGTTCTCATCCCCAAGTGACTTAACCCGTAAGCAATTCTCACTAAAACCTTAAGATCTTCATCTAAACTCAACCAAATTGCATAGAATTTTTTTTTTCTAAACCTTCATCTACTCAGGATGAACACATCTATACAGTTAATCAAGTTTGAAGTCAAGCCATTACAAATGGAGAATCAAAATAAGCTCGGATTAGGGTTGAGGTTCAATACCTTTGTTTGAGATGGGAGACCTCAATAAGATGGTTGTGGTAGCTTCAATTGGGTCCAAAGAACCTCCATATGAAGTCCCAAGCCTTAGTGAATTATCTAGTATGAATTCGATCAAGCTCGATTTCAGGTGTTGGTCTAGAGCTAGGTTAGAGGCTGTTTGAGAGTGAGATTTTGTGGGGAATCAACTTCTTTCACAGTGGAGATGGTGCTCATAAAATTAACTTGAGTTTGGTTCACTTTAGAGGTTTGGAGAGATCTGTCCTATTTTTGGCGCAAATTTTAGTGAAGAAATTGCCTCTTTAGGGTGGTTATCAGTGGCTGAGAGCAAGGGGATTGCACTTTAAATGGTTTGGGGAAGCATTTATGAAACTTTGGCAAAGTTTTCTTAAGGCTCCAAGCACTCTCTTCCTTGGCTATGGAGAGCTCCATTTAAAGCCTTGGTTTTCTGGTGGAGCTCAGGGCTTGGAGTTGGGTGAAGCTTGCTGAGGTGGAGGGAAGAAAAGCTCTAATGGCCAATTGGAGTGAGACAAGTCAAAGAAGTTCAATTTTGGGTTTTGGCCATTTAAAGCTCTCTTAGGGTGACTATTTCTAGTGGCTGAGAAGGTGGCTTGCCAGGGTATGTTCCCTTCTTGGCCCAGGGTAGTCAGGGGGTGCTTAATGATGGTTAACCCTAAAGGGTAAGCAATGATGAAGAAGATAATTCAAGTTTAGGCAAAATATGGGGTGAAATCCTTCCAATCAAGGGACCATTGGTCCATAGCTCACCTTGGCCGGTTTAAGTAAGTCTATACAGGTCCATAAGTTGCACTTTGTGGTTTTCGTGTCATTAATTTGGTGGCTTTGGCATGGTTAAGTCAATTTTGTTTCTTGGGCCCAATTTCAGTCAAAAAGGCTAAAAGCTAAGTTTGGGTTAGGCTAGCCATGCCTTTGAGCTCAATTGATTGATCAACATTGTGTATATGATTGTAATGAAGATTTTTGGTGAAGGATTGAAGTAATTTTGAGTTCAATTGGAAGCTCAATTTAAAGGATTTTGAGATTTTGGTCAATTTGGGCATGTTGGACTAGACTTCAGCTAGGTTGGGCTCAGGTTGGGATAAGTCTAAATTGATGGTTTAAAATGGTCTATAAAAATGTTATGAAGTTTTTTCAACACAAATTTAGTGTCAATTTTTGGGTTAGGGAACTCAATTTAGTGGAATTCGGAGACAGCCAATTTAAGGCAAATTTAGGGATTTTTGGACTTCGATCAAATTAAGTGAAATTGAGGCTTCAACAAGGCCAGTTGAAAATTTAGTTCGGTGTATATGAGTGCCATAAAGAGTTTAGGATTAAAATTAGGGCAAATTGAGTAGGATATGGGGTTCAATTAAGTGCGATTAAGTCATATGGTCAAAATTGGGGGTTTGACTTAGATCAAAATTGAGCTCAAAGAATGGGCCAATTAGGCTTGGATTTTGGTTTTTATTGGTCATATGAAAGGTAAATTCGAGTTTATAATTGAAATTGAGGAGAATTGTGGCCAAATTGATGGACATTTGAGGTGAATTTGGGGAAATTAGGCTTTTAAAGACAATTTTGGGGGTTTTGGTTAAAATGGTCAAATCGGTCAAATTGGGTTCAATTGAACGTTTCAAATTAGTTTTGGAAGCATTTGAAGTGAGTTTGGCTATTTTTGGCAAACTTTGGGGTACCAAGGGTATTTTTATCATTTTGGCAATTTTGGGGGTATTTTGGTAATTTTGGAATTTTTGGGTGGTTTTGGGCAATCTAGGTTTTTTGAAATGATTTTTGAACAAATTTGAGTATTTTGGGTGAAATTTGGATTTTTGGCTAAATTTGGGATTTGGGGATGTTTAGGTAATTTGGGTAGGTATGGGGGTAAAAAGGGCAAATTAGAAACTTTGGTAGAATTGGGGTGTCAACCACCTTACATGAGCTATGAACCGATGAAGTCCCCATTTGGGTCCTCTATGTATAGGTCTTAGCTAAACCTTAGCCTAGGGCTACTGGGTCTAGGGGACCATCTACATGAGTCTCCCAAAAGATCAAGGGATCAAAGTCAACAATTTTGGGTTTTAGGATTGTGAGTGATTGTGGGTGGTAGTGAGTGTAGTGAGTGAACTAGTTTCAGACCAACAGTCAGGGTCAACCCT
Organism: Phalaenopsis hybrid cultivar; assembly: GCA_002079205.1. Classification (NCBI taxonomy): domain Eukaryota; kingdom Viridiplantae; phylum Streptophyta; class Magnoliopsida; order Asparagales; family Orchidaceae; genus Phalaenopsis; species Phalaenopsis hybrid cultivar. The sequence goes on along the minus strand of JXCR01104867.1, from coordinate 301,761 downwards.
AAGGTCAAACAATCCTATGGGGACTCTCCTTGAGATCTTCCATCCTATCACCACCTACTAAGTGCTAGAGGTTAGGACCAATATTTGGAACTTCAAGTTGAGGAAGGAGGAGTTTAGAAATTGCCTTTTCTAGTTTTCTAGGAATAGTCAAGAGTAAAGTGTTGTGGCTAGACCTTAGGAAACTAAAGAGGGAAAACTAAAGCTCAAACAAAAGTGAGGTCAATAAATGGACCCCCAATAGGTGTGGTGTGCTAGGCAAAGCACACCGCACGTATTGGCGTTGACCGACGAGATCAACAAAACCAACAAAGACTTCTAAGTCAACAGACCTAGAAAGGAGTGTAAAGTCGAGTGCTAGCTATTCCCGCTGGGGAAGTAGCAGGTGAATATTATCTCAAAATCAAGAATTGAGAACTCTCGTTGGGGATTGGAGAGTGGGTTTTGAATTAGCAAGTTTCAGATGTTTATAGAGGATGGGAATCAATATGTACATGCTGACCCCAAGATGGGAATTAAAATTTGGGTATCAACTCTGAAAAGAAGAATCAAAATTTAGGTACCGACCTCGAAGGGAGGGAATCAGGATTTAGGTATTGAATCTAAGATGAGAATTCAAATTTAAGTATCAATTTTAGAAAGAGAGTCGAAATTTAGGTAAAAAACTTGAAAGGAAGGAATCAGAATTTAGAGACTGATTCCAAAATGAGGGTTGAAATTTAGGGATCAATCTCAGAAAGAGAATTGAAAGTTAGGCACCAACCTTGAAAAGAGGGAATTAGAAGTTAGGGACTGATTCCAAAATGAGAGATGAAATTTAGGGATCAATCTCAGAAAGAGGATTGGAAGTTAGAGACCGACCTCGAAAAGAGGGAATCAAAAGTTAGAGACTAATTCTGAAAATGAGAATTGAAATTTAGGGATCAATCTTAGAAAGAGAATTGGAAGTTAGGAACTGACCTCAGAAGGAGGGAATCCGAAGTTAAGGACTGGTTCCAAAATGAGAATTGAAATTCAGGGATCAATCTTAAAAAGAGAATTGGAAGTTAGGGAATTACCTCAAAAGGAGGGAATCAGAACTTAGGGAATGATTCTAAAATGAGAATTAAAATTTAGTGATCAATCTTAGAAAGAGAATCAGAAGTTAGGGACCGACCTTGAATAAAGGAAATCAGAAGTTAGGGACTTATTCAAAAATGAGAATTTAAATTTAGTGACCAATCTTAGAAAGAGAATCATAAGTTAGGTACCGACCTTGAAAGGAGGGAATCAAAAATTAGGGACTGATTCCAAAATGATAATTAAAATTTACGGATCAATCTCAGAAAGAGGATCAGAAGTTAGGGACAAACCTCAAAAGGAGGGAATCAGAAGTTAGGGATTGATTCCAAAATGAGAATTAAAATTTAGGGATCAATCTTAAGAAGAGAATCAAAAGTTAGGGACTGACCTCGAAAGGAGGGAATCAGATGTTAGGGACTGATTCAAAAATGAGAATTGAAATTTAAAAAGAGTTTGTGGTGTTGAACCCATAGATATGTGTCACGTGATAATGTTGACATTGGTGAGGAAGATATGTGAAATTTTTTAAAATATAGTGCAGATAAGGATGGTCGTGTTGCGCGAGCAAAGAGTAAGAGGCCTCGAAATCGAGAGAAACAACTCAATAGATTTGTTTTCTTTTTCTTTGTTGTTTTAATCACATTTAAGAGGCCTCAAAATCGAGAGAAACAACTCAATAGATTTGTTTTCTTTTTCTTTGTTATTTTAATCACATTTAAATTTCAAAATGTGTTTTCCAAAATTTAATTTTTTTTGGTTGATTGATTTTCAAAAGAGAGTTTTATTTGAACTTTATTATTAAGTTTTTATTATTTTGTTCTTTGTTCTTTGTAGTTCAGAACTAATGTATGGCTTCATGGCTTTTATCCATCGCACAAAAGGGCAGTTGAGCAAACAGAAAATTTTTGAAATACTGCTTTAACAAGTGTTACAGAATGAGTACAGACCAAAGCCTCAAAAAGTACAATATGTTGAATGCATCAAAGTACAACTGAAAATATCTCATGCTAGGTACATATCACAAGCTGATAATATCTGTTGTGTCAAAATGCAGTTCAAAAAGGTATCCTCTGAATGTCCATCACTAGAAGGGTGAGCTCCCGATTGAGTTGACCTACAAAGCCACGCTCCAGGATAAGAGTTCCCTTTGCATGTGCTTAGAGGTGAAACCCACTCCTAGCTCGTAGCAGTAGCTCTTCCAACTTTGGATCTGGCTGAAATCCATATGACATTTTGTTGTCATTCATTCTTAGGAAAGTAACAAACACTCTGCTGTGTCGTACCCCTGGAATGCAATGTTTGGCGATGTCTGATAGTGACTTTATATATGCTCAAAAATACAAGAATTTGATACTGCTGCTAGAAGATTTAAATCCACAGCAATGACGCCAAAAACTTGACAATAGTTATCTATTTGATAAAGATGTGTATAAAATATTCAATAATTGCAAAGTCACACTTACCAATGCAAGAATACGTATCGCTCAAGTAATATAGGGCTCTAATGGAGTCCTGGATATCGATCCCACAGGGAGTAATATTAGAGGCTACGAACTTAAGATTTTGAAAATCAATACTTAATCACAAAAACATAGTTCAAATTGCATATTTGTCACTAATAGACAATTAAAATAAAAATGCAATTTTAATAAACTCTCAATCAACTAATTCTACTAATAAAGTTTCTAATGTGAAGTTCAATATATAAGAAAGCATCCTTCTCCTTGTCAAGAAATTTAAGTGAATGGATAAATTGAATCGGTTCAAATTGTATTGTGCCAAATAGGAGCATACCTATTCTTTATCCTTTGGACCAGGCATAAAGAACATTGACTAATTCTATGCTTGATTACTGAATCTGCGACTAGACTGGGAGGATACCAACTCTCTCTTCGGAGCTCCCACATTCCCCTCGTCTGAGGGCTAAAATACACTTCAGCACCCAAACGATAGGACCGAATTGGGGATTTTAGTCTGTCACTCTAAAATCTATAATTCTACGCCACACTTCAACACCCAAACAATAGGACCGAATTGAGGATTTTAGTCTGTCACTCTAAAATCTCTAATTCTACGCCCGATAATTTTTATTTCCTTATTTATTTGCACCCAACTTTTAAGGACTTTGACCTCCCTAAATCTTGGATGTAATCCTCACTTTAGTTGTAAAACTCAACATAGTTTAACAAATCGGTTGGTCAGATTGAAAGTAAATTAATATTAAAGTGAAAAGATCATCACAACTGCTTTAATATTCTCATGGCACAACCAATTCAAATCATCATTTCACAAATTTCAAGACAAGGAGAAAGATAGAGAAAACTACTCAGAACTCATGGAGAAGATACGACAAAACCATGATTTCATATATAAAAGCAAAGTCATACAAACTAAAATAAGTAAATACAACTTATCTCAAATTCCTCCCCAAGTAACTCCTTGAAGTTCCTCTGAATCTCTTCCTTTCCTTACAGCACATAGAATTCTCCTTCGAAGCGGCAAGGAGGAAGAAATCTCTCACTTTCTTTCCACTCTTAAAATCTCTTGAAAAATTCCTCACAATACCTAACCCTATATTACACTCCCCTGGACACCCAAAGACCTCTCGACACTCTTTGGACATTCTAGACTCTCCGGACTCTAGGTAAAAACACACCGTCGGCGGCGTCGATGGCGTCGTCGGCGCCTAAGATCAAATCTTTCTATTTTGGTCCTTTTTGCTCCAAATTCACTCCTTTTTACATATTTTTGCTCTAATGACCATAATTCAACATACCTGCAACAAAACATAAAAAATACCTTTCTTTAAAGTGCAATATCATCAAAATTAGTGTAAAATAGGTATGAAAATCTTAACATATTTTTCTTTGGTCAATTTCTACTCCATTTCCTATAATAACCGACACTGAACTCACTGGTAGCGGAATCTCCATGGATCCTTTGAACTCACTGGGGAAAATGCCATCTATTTCTTTTCCAAAAAAAATGTTGCTTTTGCTCATGAAGGAGGCCGTGCAAAAAGGTCTTACAAAATCATGATGGTCTATATGCGGGAGAATACAATCACCTTCATCGTATATATTAATGATACAATATTTAGGAATATAGTCGGTTGGAAGTATGCTCCATTGGACCATTATCTTGATCATCCATTTTATCATGAGAGGTACCGGGTCCATCTCACCGTATCTCAAAATCCTTGGGGGATTTCTTTATTTGTCCTGGATGAAGTTGTAACCGCAACCACATTGTATGGTGATTCTGCCTTTTCCATGCATCCATTTCAATGGCTCAGAATAGGTTTTTTCTATCAGAAGTGCTCAACCCCTATCTCTTAGATCAAAGATGCAGTCGAGAATACTTCTTTCATCACTTTTAGAGAAGAATCTAGTATACAGTTCCAAGCCTTTCAGTATATTAATGAACCTTCCTTGAACTTCTTCATAGAATTCAAATTCACTTTTGTTCACTTTACTCTTCTTGTAGTATTCTACCATCGTGACGATTGGCGGTTGTCGAGGATGCTCCCTCATTTCAATATCAGCAGGAATCCAAGCTGGTGTTGTCTCTGTATATAGTGGAATATATGGTTCCCCCAATGGGTGATTGGTGACCTGAGATCTATCATCAGTGAACTTGTACTTTTTCAAAGTATTGTAGTGTTCTAGGTGGAGAACATTGCAGGCCGGGCATTCCATAAATGCCTATGTAGCTGGTGTACGCGTGGGAATTTTGACATTGCTTGTTGGGCAACTAGCACAAAGATCATCTAAAACTCCTGGTATATCCGGCTCTGTAGTGAATTTAGACTCATCCTCTGTGGCAGGCAAGCTGGAAGAAGTCTCTCTCATGTATGGATTGCAGATTTTCCCCTCAGGAATAAGGGTAAGCAAGTTTTCTGCCTCCTTCTGGCGTCTTCTTTCTTCACACAGGAAAGCTCTATGTTTTTGGTGATTGACATTTCTGTGTTGAGTTCTTTGCAGTGGTGCATCTGGCGTTCTTTCATCATTAGCTGTGACTAAGCCTCCGGTCGGTGCAGTTATCATGGATGGCAACCGACTAGTCCCCTCCATCAGATCATGTTGTACTATCACATTCTTCCCCTTCAGTGAGGAATCCTTCTTGATTCTTATCTTTAGCAGTGATGATAGCCCTTCTTTTTCTCGATGGCTAACCATGTTTATCAGGGGACCCTCATAGTCCATGTTGACTTGAGTGAAGTCCATTTCAAAGTCTATGGTGCCACCCTGCGGTGCCCTTTCCTCATTATGTGTGAGGTTTCAGCCATCTTTGAAAGCAAAAATCCGCTTCTGTCCTGGCATTCTCTCTGTAGACAATAGGAAAAACATCAGTGTGCTGAAATTTAGTAGGAATAAGAACAAAACAAAGTGTTTTTTAAAGAAAATTTTCAGTTTATATTGGTAAGAAAATTTTTATTTTATGTGTATATATCTCTTTTTTTTAATTTAGTAAAATATCAAACTTTTAAAGGTAGAGAAGAGAAAGTCAAAGTATATAACTTCAAAAGTTTTCATTTTATTGAGGTTAATTTTATTACAAAATTTTGGACCCGGTTATAGACGTTTGGCCAAATAAATAACCCAAAACAATCAAAATTTCAAAAAGGCAATTTCAAATAGTGTCAAATGACATAGTATATCTTCAAGTATCAACCGTTGATCGGCAACATGGGTCTTTCACCTAAAAAATCCACTAACTGGTAGGTTCCTCCAGTGTACACTTTTTCTACAACAAATGGTCCTTCCCAAGTTGACTCGAATTTTTCACCTATCTTGTGGTGTGCAGAAATAGGCCTTTTGAGAACAATAATGAGGTCACCAACTTTGAACGTCCTTGGGCAGACTAATTTGTCATGAGCTTGTACTATCTTTGCCTGGTAAAGCTCTAAATGTTGTTGTGCTTCTAGTTGTTTTCCTTCAAGAGTTTACAATTATTCAAGTCTTAGTTTTGCACTTTCTTCTATTGTAAGTTGATTGGCGAAAGCGACTCTGAGAGACGGTGTTTGAACCTCTAGCGGTAGTACAGTCTCAAACCCGTACACGAGCACGTAAGGTGCATACTGAGTGGGAGTCAAGAATTCTGGTAGGCCCACAAAGCTTCTAGCAATCTGTTATGCCAATATATTTTGTTTTCATCTAGTGTCTTCTTTAAAATCTGTGCCAGTGTCTTGTTGAAGGCTTCGGCTATGCCATTTGCCCTGAGATAGTAGATCGTAGAGTATCTTCAGTCTATCCTGTGCTATTTGACAAAAATATTGATTTATGTGCTTTTGAAGGTTGTCTCATTATCGGAAATTATTTTACGCGGAACTTTGAAACGGTATAAAATTTGGATTTTGAAATATTGAAGGATGTACTGTGTTGTAACCTCTCGTAACGACACTGGCTCTGCCCATTTAGAAAAGTAATCTGTAGCGATGAGTATAAATATATGTCCTTTAGAGGATGGAGGGTCTATCAAACTTATTATGTCTGTGCCCCAACACTCGAATGACCATGAGGTGATGGTTGGGTGTAGAACATTTGGAGCTTGGTGCAAGACCACCCCATGCACTTGGCACTGGTGACATGTAATGGTTGTATCCATGCAATCAGACATCATTGCGGCCAATAATATCCGAGTTTTTTGATCTTCACGTTCATCTTTGGCCTTGACTGGTGAGCACCACACAGTTTGGCATGTACCTCTTTGAAAATATTTTGTGCTTCTATTTTGCTTAAACATTCTATCCACATCTGATCGAATGATCTTCTATAAAGAACATCACCCACTTAGGCATATGATATAGCCCTTCTTGTGATGTGGTGTACTGCTGACTTGTCTTCCGACAGCTTTCTAGTCTGTAAATACTCTATTAATGGCTTACACCAATCTTCGTTGATATCAACAATGACCATCATTGTTTCTTCCTCTTTTCTGAGCTTCTGTAGATTATCCAGGTTGATTTGAGACAAAACCTATCTTCCTTGTACCATAATGTCAATGGAATTATTCGGGGGACATGTAAATTCCCTTACAAGTTTTGGTAAAGCATCGACATGGGCATTATCTTCCCAAGGAATTCAGTAGAAAGTTACATTGGTGATCTGTTAGAGCAGCTTCATGGTGTACCAGTGGTATTCTGCTAGTCTTGGTTTCAAAATTTTGTATTGTCCAACGAATTATTGGACGACATGTTGAGAGTCGTCATAGATGCCAATGTCTGTTATATCCATCAAAATTGTCAATTCAAACCCAGTATTTAAGGCTTCATATTCTGCTTCGTTGTTGGTACATGGCTCTATCAGGTGGTATGAGATCCTCAAAATACCCTTATCTAGTGTGATAAAAATAAAACTAATCCCTGCTTTGCTTGGTATAATAATGTATGATATTTTTTCTTTTCTGGCTGATGAAGCTCCATCGAAGTGCATCTCCCAGCGTTGCGCACTACAAAATTCCATTTATAATACCAACTCATCTAGTAACTCGTCATTAAGAGGGGACACAGCTGAAAGTAGGTGTGCAGCGAGAAAGTCTGCTAAAATTTGTCCCTTAATAGCACGGAGGTGAACAAAAGTTATATCAAATTGCAATCAAATCATTGACCATCTTGCTATACATCCACAGAGTGTTGGTCGGGTCATTAAATATTGCAACATATTAACTTTTAAGATTAGGGTAATCTTATGAGAAAGCGTGTAATGTCTGAGTTGTTATGCGGTGAAAATTACTTCTAGTCAATGCTTCTCAATTGCAGATACCTTATCTCAGTCGGTATTAGACAATGACTCAAGTATTATAGTGTGTTTTCCTTACCCTCGTCATTGATTTAGGCTGAGAGAGCTCCAAGAGAGTCATCTAAGGCCGTGGTATAATGTATCAATACTTTTCTCGGGATAAAGGCTGCCAAAACAGGAGCTGTCATTAAATATTGCTTAACGTCCTCGAAAGCCCACTAACATTTCCCTTCCTAAACAAATTTGGCATCCTTTTTAATTAATGACGAGAAGGGCTGACATGTACCAAACAGATTTAAAATAAAGCGTCTCAGATATGCCAACTTTCCTTGGAAAGTACGTAGTTGTTTCAAGGTTTTAGGAGGAGGCATTTCCAAGAGAGCTTTAATCTTATCTGGGTCAATCTCAATTCCCCGATGATGGACAACAAATTCTAGAAATTTCACGGAGGAAACGCCGAAGGTGCACTTTAAGGAATTCATCCTAAGGTTATATTGTCATAACCGTTTGAACACGATCCTCAATTTGTACAAATGGAATATTTTCTATTTACTTTTGATTAGCAAATCATCCATGTAGCATTCCACTTGGTTGTGAATGAGATCATCAAAAATCTTTGTCATAGCTCGTTGATATGTTTCTCCGGCGTTCTTCAATTCAAACAACATCACTGGGTAGCAGAAAATCCTGATATGTGTTCTGAAGGCTGTAAGTGTTGCATCTTCTGGAGCAATCTTTATTTGGTTGTGTCCCGATGATCCATCCATGAAGGAGAAAATTTCATGTGTTGAAGCGATTTCCACCATCATTTCTAGTATTGGCATCAGAAATTCATACTTTGGACACACGTTATTGAAATCTCTAAAGTCAACACATACACGTATTTGTCCATTTTTCTTCTCAACTGGTACAAAGTGAGCTAACCATGTGGGTATTGCTCTTCTCGCACAAAGTTAGCGTCTATTAATTTCTTCACCTCGATAATGACTTGTTGCTCTATCTCAAGGCGCATTCTTCTGGGAGCTTGTTTTACATGGGTCATATCTTTGTCCACCCCATATTTATGAACTACAACTTCTACTGACAGACTTGGCGTTTCATCATAACTCCATGTAAAGCAATCTTTGAATTTTGTTAATAATTTAATCAACTCTATAGATTCTTCATCGTTGAGTAGAGAACATATAAATGTGGGTCAAAGCTGCTCTTCCATCCCTAGGATAATTTCTTTCAATTCATCGACAGTTGACTTGATTTCTTCCTTAAATTCTAGCGGGGCATCTTCTATTAGCTGATCAATAAAGTTTTACTCTATATCTAGGCAATCGTCTTCCAATTTACTAGTAACAACCATGTAAATTTCTGAATCATTGACTGGTCCGACTGTACAAAATTTGAGACCCTCTTTTGACATGGGAGTTCAACTTTTAACATCCCATAATTTTTGAAAAAGTTGTAACTTATCTTTTGGCATTTGTTTTGGCAAATGTCCTTGTTAAATTAACTTTGTTTACAAGACAAAAAGTAACCAAAAGGAAATTCCATTAGTTCATTAGAATCCTCATCCAAATTTACATGATGTTTAAGATTAGTAGAAGTAGAAGCACGATAAAATATGATCAGATTTGAACCAGTGCTACGAACTTCCTTAACCTCTAAACTCTCGACCTTTTGAGGGAGAATCAGAGTAAGGGTCATAGTGTTTTCACAGTGGTTTATTTGATCATACATTGTCTCATATTCACTTTTCTCCACGTCTTCTAAGGATATCTCATACTAAGGTTCTTCTATTTTTTCATCATTATTTCATCTTCGGAACTTTCTTCATCATCAATGCTGATGGTTAGCCTAGTCCGTTCAACAATTAAATTTTGTTTTTCCTCATCCACCTCCATGGCCTCGACCTCGGGTGCGCGAACTAAAAGAACCCCCACCAACTTGTTACAAGAGAGTGGTGGAAGGTTACTAAAGGAAAGTTGAATGGCCTCCACTTTGTGATTCTTCTGAATCTTGAATTTTATTTGTCACAATTTTATAAGAGAATATAATTTTCTTTGGAGGCACATAGTAGGCAGCATCTTCATGAATGCCAACTTCATGAACTAAAAATGGCTGTAAATCTCCCTTAATGCAATGCTTTTGTCCTTCTTTGTAGTACTTAATGCACTGGTGTAGAGACGATGGGACCATGTTGTGTTCATGAATCCAAGGTTGACCAAGTAGAGCATTGAAATAGTTCTCGGTGTCGATGATATGGAACTTAGTGGTCGTTACTAATTCTCCAACCTTCATAAGCAATGTAATTGATCCAAGAGCTCTCTCTTACTTTTAGCTGAATCCTCATAGCATCATTTTATCGATCGTAAGCTCCTGAACTTCAATGTCCAAATAAGCCAATGTTCGTAGGCTCATCAAGTTGAGGGATGCTCTAAGATCTACCAAAACTCTAGATAACACGAATCTGTCGATGTTAATGGAGATATTGAGTGGATGATTATGGTCAGTGATACCGAGCAGCAAGTCTTCATCTGTTAAGGTTACTCTAGATTGTTCTTTCAACTAGAAAACTTCATCGAACGATGTGCTGGCTAACTGAGCTAAGCAAATCTCTGGGTCTAGCAAATCTGTAACCAGAGACTCTCTCACCTCCTTTGACAGTATTAGAGCATCGTAGATGCTTAATTTGGTCGACAGCTTCCTAAGATGAGCTAGCACGTTGTAATCCACTTTATATGATCCTCTGATCTTTACTTGGTTATGTATTTCTTCTGCTAGCGGAGGTGGAGGTAGCTCTTCTCGAGTGATTATTTACTTTCTGTTATCTGTTGGAGCTATTCTCAGGGGTAATACTCTCCCACTCCTTAAGTTCATTTATGTAATTTCTTCATCTTGAGATACCATTATTGAATCTTCCGGTGTTCCTTCTTTGTCGAAAAGATCTAAGTTGATGGCGAGTGGTGCACCATGGCACTCAAGGATCGGTTCCTCATTCTAAGCACTATTGTTAGCAGTGTTGTCGATGTCTTTTTCGAGCTTGTTAGCTAGTTCATCAGACTCAAGAATGATTTGAGGATCATTTTGAGAATTGAGCTTGAAGTTATATTGGTCATAATTGATCATGTTTTCACTAGAAAAATTAAAACGTAGCCGAAATCATAATCATTATATTCATAAGACCCTAGAAGGAATAAAAAAAATCACACATGGTCAGCGGTTTGAGGATTTTCTTCCCCAAATTTGAGATAACCAAACTAGCAAAGGTAGCCCCTATCCTAGCCCCCGTGTTATCAGTCTTTGTGGTGGTATTCTTCTTCTTCTTCCTCCTTTACAATGACGGTTCTTCTGGCGAAATCTTCATCTCGAGCTTGGCATGCTGAAGACTCTGAACGGAGGTTTGTCTTGATGCATTTTGGATTTGGTTTAGTATTTTCTTGGATGATTTGCTCAAAAGTGTACACCATCCATCCTTTCCAGTACACGGGTCAATTAGAGAGATTGGCTCAGCCGAAATCATTATTATGAAACCATTTTCAAGTTCTTTTAAATATTCTTTCTTAATTATTATATTTCCTTCTTTAAGATTTTTCTTGAGCCAATGTTTGAAGACAAAACATTCCTCTATGGTGTGTCCGAGCAATCTGTGATATGGACAGTATTTTGGTTGATCTTTCTTGTTGACCTCTTTGGGTTTCTTTGAATTTGGTAATCTGAACTCAGGCTTCTTCATCAAACTTTTGAACATCTTGTATATCACTTCATCTTTGAATGAATAAATTACCTTCTATCGTTCTGCCAAAGATATTCTCTTATTCTCTGCTTGATGTGTTCCTCCCTGAGGCGATCGCTTGTTGGACTGACCATACTGTTGTGTCTGTTGTCGAGACTGATGGGAATTTTCTACATGTATATTCATTGGTTATTTTCCTTTATTGTTCATTGCAACTATTACAGAATTCTTTTCAAATACTCTGGTTGCTTTGGAATTCTCGACCTTCTCATCAGAATCCATGTGTTTGATTTCTTCTTGAAGATTAATGGCTTTGTTGAGTAGCTTCTTGAAGGATTTAATGGTGAGTCCCTTGAGCATGAAAGATATTGGCCTATGGATGCTCTTGAGTAAGATCTTAATCCCATGATGTTCTTATAGCTGAGATACACATTTCATGCTAAGGTTTCTCCACCTCAAAATATAATCCACTAAAGTTTCGTTGGGCTTCTGCTTCTCTACTACGAGATCTCTAACAAACACATGATGTTGCGCTCTGGGAAATATTTTTACAAACAATTAATCTAGTTCGGCAAATGTCTTGACTGATCTGTTGGGTAATTCAACATACCAATCATAAGTGATTCCTGACAGGCTATCGACAAACTGTCAGAAGAGTAGAGCTTTGTTACCTCTAGTATTACCTCAACTGGCTCAGAAATGTGTTATGTGCTGCCTGAGATTTCCAATCTCATCAAATATCTTAAAGTTTGGTGACACAAAATCCTTTAGGCAGGGAACGACATCGAACTCCTCCGGGTAAGGTCTACCCTTTAAAAATAATGCACCACCATTAGATTAGATCTAAGGCCTCCCAAACTTGCTCAACCATTTGCTTAAATTACTTTTCTAGTATGGCGCTTGATGGAGAATCCTTCTTTTGTTGCTATCTCTATTTGCTGAGGTAACTTCCCTCGTTTTATCAGAGATTGACTTCTGGAGAGGCTAATTGTGGTACTTGAGATTGTCCTTGAACTGTGGCCATGACGGTCATGACAGCAACCATCTCTTCCATTCTTTTCTCCTTTTAGCTGATTTGCTCGTCCCTTAGGAAAATAACCCTACGCGGCTCATCTACGGCATCCTCTATGATGAGAGGTTTAGGGTCGTGCGCAGATGCAGCGGTTCTGGTCTCAATGACATGGAAATCCATGAAATCTTCCTCAAGGTAATTATTGAAGTCAAAATCTTTATCATCATCAATGGAAACTCCATATTCTTGGGCTAACTCAAAAATCTCAACCCTGAGCATTTCAAACTTTTCTTCAATCATCGATTCTTGTAGCATCTTGAGATCTAGAGGACTTGGCTGAATATCCTCCACTTATTTCTCCATCTCGCTAGCAATTCCTGCAAGAATATCATATACTTTAGACCTTAGCTTCATTCCATGATCCTTCCCTGTGGGCTTTCTGGACCATATCGGTACGACAACCTTGGGTATTCATACCCTTTCCTTTGACAGTGATGTCTTAAGATGGAGTGTCTCGGTAGGAACATCGGCATGTCGAAGTGTAGTATGCTTCCCATGGTTTAGATTAGATACGATACTGAGTAACTTCTTTGTATTTCTCTTCGGATTTTTAGGAGCTTCCTTATGGCCGACAGTTGGTGGAATTCTCAGACCCATATGCGACTTAATTGGTCGATGGCCTGCGGGTCTAGTGGCCGTAGAATCAGTAGTAGCGATGGTGGTATCAACTCTGCTTCCCTAGTGGAACCAGAAGGGAATGCAAACAGGTAAAGCTTTAGTTAACTTTTGAGATTGCCTGACATATTTGACTTTCCTTAAAATTTCTTTCTTCATGTGAGGGATATTGCACGTCCCACTCATTTGAGTAACTCGCCAACTAAACAACCTACTTTGGCAGCTAGTTTCTGAAAAATTGTACTAACTCGGATGATAGGAGTAGGCTTCTTCTTCTCCCCACCATGTCCATGAGGTTTCGGTAAAGTAGCTGCGATCTTTTGGATACTTTTGTACCCATTAGTATCCATTAAGGGATGGAACCAACTCCATTGCAGAAGTGTATAGATTTCTGGTAATCCTAACTCTTTCTAGTGAGGAACTTCATCAACAAGTACTTCCTAGGAATCTGGGCTTTAATAGCCCTTTGAACCTTTTGGCTGTGGTTTCTCGTTTTGGTTTGGGTTAATGGTGCAGTCCTTGAACACGATCCGGTTTCAAACACTAATGGTAGGACAACCAATCCTTCAGTCGGGTCGTTAAAGATCATAACTTTTTTTTTTCCTTAGCAAAAATAGGAACAATAGGCTTGGTAGGTGTTGTGGTGGCAGTAGTCTTGACCTTTTATAAGAAGGGCAATTCTGAGGGCAATTTAGGTTAAACTTGGCAGACAGTTCTTGAACCTTTAGAGCAGCAACTTTCATTATGACGAACGGGGCTTTCCCGAGAATAAACTCAATATCATTAAATCCTGCTCCAAACTTGATGGTGGAAGTGATAATGAGGGCATTGCGGCTCGTCGGTAGGTTGCAGGAAAAAGTGAGGATTGGGAACGCCATTGCAGCAGCTTCAAAAAAAGAAAGCTTTGGGGTTAGCTATTTCGCCAATGTCTTGTAATCTTAGTGTGAGCACTAGAAATTAACAGAGGTCGATCTGTAGACCGAGTAAGTCTTTATTTAAATTGTGGTCATTTGAAACCTTAGTAAAAAAAAATAGTTTGAAAGTAAAATAATTTAATTAAAATAAGGAAAATTAAATAGCACGCGCAACACGACACAATTTGATTTAATTTGTAAAACAGCAAATCAAACTTGAAAGGCAAAAGTGAGTGTTTGGGACCCAGTATAGGACTAACATAACAACGTACAATGCCCAAGTGGAACTCGTCCACCAACACACCTATTGGGGGTCTGACCCCACACAAAGAATAAAAAGTCCTTAATGAACTCTTGAACCTCTCTGTTCAAAAGTGGCTGAACAAACGGTCATGCAGTCCAAATGAGTTGACCATACTCAACCAAGAAAGAAATTGGTGAAGAATGCCAACAAAAGAAGAGTAATTTGGTCCAAGAGGGACATGGACACATTATCGGTGTATAAGATAATATTTCTTGATAAATATGGAGAGAAAAGCTAATCCCCAGCGGAGTCGCCAGAAGCTATTGACACTATTTTGGTTACGGGATTGCTCGTTGGAAACTGTCGGTCACCGGAATCAAAATCCTGTCACCCGCTTCGGAAAGACATTAAATTTACATACATATAAATAGTTTTGAAAAAATATGAAATCAAACCGACCCCATATTTTTCATACTTTAAATAAAAGAGCACTATAACTCAAACCATGTATCTATCACAAAAGATAAACATAAGACTTGAGGATGAAGCTAGATCAAATAAATTATAAAATATATGACATTTGTTTGGTCTGCAAAACCATTTTATTTGCCAACAAGTTCCCCTATTTAATACAGAGAATTAAATAGGGTTTATATTAAGCTGGTTTTGGAAAAACTTCCTATAAGAGTAAGCCCCTATAGTTAATTACGTCTTTGATAACTGAGGTAACCTAAGAAAACTCTCAATTAAAATCATGAAATGTTATATTCAAAGAGGTCGAAAGGATAGGACATTCCAACGAGATCGAAAAAAGAGATGTGAAAAGAGAATAGTTCAAATTTGGAGCATTTTGTTGTAGAGTCCAAAGGAGGAAGAACTAAAGAATGTCACAGATCCAACGGAAAACCTCGGCGACTTCCCATGCTATCCTATGGTTTAGCTTCAATTTTGAGTAGAAATATTTAAAAGTTTCATGCCGCCAATTTTATTAGTTTAGGGCTTACATTTATGTGAAATAATCACACAAATAGCCTGGATGATGTGAGGATTTAGGTCGTGACAAATGACAACACCATAATCCTAAGACGAGTTAGGGATTATATTGTCCAGTAAAGCTATACAAAAGGCCTAAAAATGAGTTGAGGATTTGTGTTGCATAAGCAAACAACCTTGAAATCTTATGGCTTGTTGTTTGGATCTAAGAAAAGATGTGTTGTTGTAGATTCTCTTGATGTTGGAGATGGTCGTGTTATCCACAATGTTAGCCCCAAGCTCCCCGTCGTGGTGAGTTTAAGCTTTCTAATGTGTCAAGTTATAGTGCCAAATTAGATGTCCTTATGGTTATGGTTCCTTAAATTTTATGGAGCATTTTAAAGTTGATTAGAGCGACACCAGTTAGAATCCTATGGTTCTCTCATTTTGTAACACTATTTTCTATCGGATTCACTTAGTCCAAATGAACCTATTAAACTCAACTTAATGAGTTTCATACGTTCATTAGACCGTGGTAAACCTCATTAGCAACCGTAGGTTACCTCCTCCGAGGGATTCCAAATCATCTGATAGAGAGTCTTAATTTTGTTACAATTGTTGTTTTGTGATGTTTGTGATTAAATTTTGAGTTATTTTATATTTTGAATGTTGTGGTGGTTAATTTTATCTATGTTGATTTTTTTTTTGATTAGGTTTTACAGCTATCCTAATAATTTTGGTTTTCATGTAGGGTGACATCATTTTTTATCTTGTAAATTTTGTAAGGGTAAAAATACAGTGTGGAAAGTACAAGAAAACATGGTACTCCAAACTATAAAAGTGTACCTGGCGAGTCTTCTCGTTCCACCACCTAAAAGTTCAGTACTTGAAAGATATGTATATAATGTTGCAAGGAATTTATTAAGATCAAAATTACCCATTTTACCTTGGTTAATCCTAAATTTTGATTTAGGCACCAAAGTCTAAAATCACCACTTTGCCCTTGGGGCACTTCACCTCATAACTCATTAAACACAACTCAAATGACTTTAGGGGTTTAAAGTGTCATATCCATGAGGTAATTACAATATTAGAGGAGAATATGTGGGCTTCTCAAAATTTAATTTAATATATATATATAT
>JXCR01104867.1:226491-266189 GCA_002079205.1 Phalaenopsis hybrid cultivar | reverse complement strand
ATATATATATATATATATATATATATATATATATATATATATATATATATATATATATATATATATATATATATATATATATATATATATATATATATATATATATATATTAAATGCCCTTCCGAAGCGGACAACCGACAGCTTCCACGGGACTCTTAAAACTGTGCCAATAGTTTCTGGCTACGCCGCCATGGATTGATTTCTCTCTCCATTTAAATAAGAGAATATTGTCTTTATGCATCAGTAATGTGTCCATGTCCCCTATGGACCAAATTACCCTTCTTCCGTTGACATTCTTCGCCCATTTCTTTCTTGAGTAAGTATGATCAACTCTTGACTTTGGGATCATCTGTTCAATCACCTTTAAACAGAGAGGTTCAGGAGTTCATTAGGACGTTTATCTTTTGTGTGGGGTCGGACCCCCAATAGGTGTATTAGTGGACTAGTTCCACCTGGGCATAGTGCGTTGTGAAGTCGGTCCCACACTGGGTCCTAAACTTTACTTTCCCTCTCGAGTTTGGTTTGCTATTTTGCAAATTAAATCGAATTCTGTCATGTTGCGCTTATTCCTTAACATTTTTTAATTAATTAATTAAATCATTCTACTTTCAAGCTATTTTTATTAAATTGTAAAATCTTCACAAACTAAAATTAATTAAAGACTTGCCCAGTCTACGTATTGGCATTTTTTAATTTTTAGTGTTTGCACTAGAATTTATAAGGTGTTGTCCAAATAACTAACCCCGGAGCTTTCTTTTTGAAGCTGCTGCAATAATGTTCCCGACGCTCACTTTCTCCTACAACTTGTCAACTAGCCGCAATAATCACAATGTCGCTCCCACCATCAAGTTTAGAACTGAAAGTTGTTCTCAGAAAAGCCCTGTTCGTCATAATGAAAGTTGCCGCTCCAGAAATTCAGGAGCCTTTCGTTGAAATTAACCTGAACTATCTCCAGGATCTCCCTTTTTGAAAGAAGGTGAAAATTGCTACTCCCCCAGCACCTGTCAAGTCTGTTGTACCCTTTTCTTCCAAAGGAAAGGAGGCCATGATCATCGAAGATACAACTGGAGAATTTACTATCCCACCGTCGGTATTTGAAATTGAACCGAGTTCGAAGTATGCTCCATTAACTCAATCTCAAAAGAGAAACCACAATCAAAAGACTCGAAAGCTCGCTAAAGCAGAAATTCCTGAAAAGACATCTATTGATGAAATTCCTCACGAGGAGGAACTTGGATTACTGGAGGCCTCTTTGCTCCTGCAAGGGAGTAGGTTTCACCCATTAATGAACACAAATGGATATGAAAGTATTCAAAAGATCGTTGCTACATTACCATCGTTAGGGAGAAGCCAGCTCCTATCACTAAAGTACGTACAACGTTCTAGAGATTGACCACCAAAGAAGGATTTTCAGTCGTTGAGCTGCTTAAACGAGTGGGATGAGCAGTGTCCCCTTAAATGAATAAAGAGATTTTATGTGATGTCAGATCTGTTTGATAGTCTCAAAAGTCAATCAAAGTCTTGCCAACCCGTATTCGCATCAGAATCTGTCTGGGGAGTCAAGTTAATACTATCGTGACTACCACAGATTTTGCTACTACTGCTTCTCCAGGGTCTGCAGGACGTCGACCAGCCAAGTCACTTCTGGTTCGAAGGATACTGTCAATTTTTGCTTGTAAGACAACCCCAAAGAAGGAGGAGATAAAGAAGTCACCTAATACAGTGTTTGTTCTCCACTGTAGGGAACATGCCTCTCTTCGGCATACCGATGCCTCTGTTTAGACACCCATCTCAAGACATCATCGCCAAAGAAGAAGTTAAGGATACCCAAGGTCACCGTACCAGCACAGTTCAATGAGCTCGTAGGGCAAAATTGTGGAATGAAGCAAAGGTCCAAAGTATCAGACATCGTTGCAGCTATTGCTACTGAGTTTGATGAACAAGTAGAGGATGTTCAAGAAAATCCTCCAGATCTTAAGATGATCCAAGAAGCAATAATTGAAGATAAAGTTGAAAAACTCAGGGTTGAAACTTCCAAGTTAGCTAAAGAGCACGGAGTAGCCATCAATGATGATGGAGATTTTGATTTTAATGATTACCTTGATGAAGATTTCATTGATATTCATGTTATCGAGTCTAGAGTTGCCACATCTGCGTGTGATGCCCAACCACTCATTGAAGGAAACACTGCAGATGATTTGCGCAGGGCTGTTTTCCTAAGTGATGAACAAATTAGCTAAATGTAAAAGAAAATGGATGAGATGGCTGCCACCATGGCCGCCATGACTACAATTTATGGACAGTCACAGTCACAGTCACAACAGGTAGCTTCTTCAAGAGTCAACTAGCTAGAAATAGTTCATATTACTGATGAAAGGAGAGAAGTTGCCTCTGCCAACGGAGAGGACCATCAAAAGAAGGGTTCCTCACCAAGTGCAATACCAGAGAAAAATATTAAACAGTTGGTCGAACATCAAGTTTGGGAGGCATTAGCCTAATCTAAGGGTGGTGCATTGATTTCAAAGGGTAGACCTTACCCGAAGGAGTTTGATGTTGTACCCTACCCCAAGGGCTTTGTGTCACCAAACTTTAAGACATTCAACGGGACCAAAAATTCTAGGCAGCATATAACACATTTCTGAGCCAGTTGTGGCAATACTAGAAGTACTGAAGATTTTCTCTTCCGACAGTTTGTCAGCAGCTTATCAGGAATTGCATTTGATTGATATGTCGAGCTACCCAACGGATTGGTCAAGATGTTTGCAGAGTTAGAACTGTTGTTCGTGAAAAAATTTGCTGGAGCACAACATCATGTTTCTATTGGAGATCTCTGTAGTGGAGAGGCAAAAGCCTAACGAGACCTTGGCGGATTATATCTTGAGGTCGAGAAGTCTTAGCATGAAATGTTAACCTCAACCATAGGAAGAACATCCGACTGTTGTTTAATTTGCCAATCTAAATGATTGAATTGATCAGTGATACTACTGATTCTCTTATTAATTAATGATATCTCTTTCTTTATATTCCCCACTATCTCCAAGATACTTGCCAAACTATCAACACGTTGAGATGTAGATGATGGGGAAGGTTGGGAAGACTTATTCATATAAGAACTTCCTCCATGCATCATATAAGGATCGATGTTGTCACACCTCAAGATAGACCGATCAATGGGCTTCTAGCAAAGAAATATCTTCTCCCAACTATAAAGTGAGAAAAAAGTGCCCCCAATGATGAATTTATAAATAAGTGCCCCCATATCTATTGGTCTTCTTATCTGAATATGATAATTGAAGATTGCACTTTCCTTCATTTCTTTCTTGATGTTCATTGTTGGAAGTAATTTGGTAGAAATAAAAAAGTGTCAAGGCATAGATGATGAATTTAATCTTGCATTAAGAAAACTAACCTTGAAATCGCTTCTCAATTTCCAATGTTCATCAATGTCTGTTAGTAATATGAAGATCTCAGTCAAATTGTCTCTAGTTGGAGCAAAGTTAGCGAATTCACAAATTGGCCCAACATTCATTTAAGAACAACTCATTGATTCTTGCAGGAGTGAAAGGTAATAACTTACTTCAAACATATACCAATCCCAGATTTAATCCATGAAGATTTGTACAGAACTCCTTTACAATTGAGATTACAACAGCGGTAGTGGTGTAGCAAAATAAATCCTAACGCCTCTGGGCAATAATTGTCTCAACTTGCCATGCAGGCATGATGAATCCTCTTTACTTTATTAATTTCTTCTTCACCAACGTCCAACATGACCGCAACAACCTAGGCTTCAGTTTCATAGGAAATAATTTCAATCTTGAATTGTATAGTAAAACTTCTTGTCCAGATTTTGGTTTTTTTACTAAAATCTTCCAATCATGCCATAAT
Organism: Phalaenopsis hybrid cultivar; assembly: GCA_002079205.1. Lineage (NCBI taxonomy): Eukaryota > Viridiplantae > Streptophyta > Magnoliopsida > Asparagales > Orchidaceae > Phalaenopsis > Phalaenopsis hybrid cultivar. The sequence continues at coordinate 262,301 of JXCR01104867.1, read as the reverse complement.
TTCAACTTTTCCTTATAAATCTTTACATTCTCATAAGATTCAATTTTGATTTCCTCAAGCTCATTCAATTGCAATAATCGTCTCTCACCAACATCTTTCAAGTTATAATTAAATTCTTTGATAGCCAATAAGCTTTATGCTCCAATTCGACTGGTAAGTGACAAGTCTTCCCAAATATGAGTTTATATGGGGTCATTACAATAGGAGTTTTATATGTTGTCCTATAAGCTCATAATGCTTATTTCTGAAATGACTTCCCCCATCTGTAATTTTTACTCTCGGCGTCCCAAATCTACTAAAAATATTTCTCTTTAAAAATTTTGCAACACTTGAGCATCACAACAAGGTAAAGCTACAACTTTTATCCACCTTAAAACATAGTCCACAACAACTAGTATGTATTTATTTCCAAAAGATGATATAAATGGTCACATGAAGTCAAAACCCCAAACATAAAAGATTTCAACCTCTAAAGTAACATTGAGGGGCATTTCATTTTTTCTAGAAATATTGCATACCCTCTAACATCTATCACATGTTTTTGCATAAGTACTAACATCCATAAATATTGTAGGCCAACAAAATCTAAATTGTAAAATTTTATATGAAGTTTTATCAATCCCAAAATGTCCCCCAAAATTGGAATCATAACATATCTGAATAATTTTTTGAGTTTTTTCCATAGGTACACATATAATAATTTGATCCTTACATTATATATATAGATATGGGTCATCCCAGAAGTAAGATTTTGCATCATGCTTAAATTTTCTTTGTTGTGGACATGCCAAACCATAAGGTAAAAAGTGACTAATTATGAAATTAATAATGCCTACATACCACAAAACACCTCTTTCAGTTACATTATATAATTTTTCATCAGAAAAATATTCATTAATTCATTTTCAATATAATATGAATTTTTAAGTTCAAGCCTAGAAAGATAATCAACAATCTGATTATCACTTTCCTTCCTATCAATTACCACAAAATCAAACTCTTGCATCAACCTTGGTTTTGCATCCTTCTTCAACATCATATATTAAATATCAGAATGATGTGTATGCACCATGTATTTAGTTCCAACAAGATAAGAACTAAATTTGTCAAAGGCTTATACTATTGCTAATAACTCTTTTTTCGTAGTAGTATAATTAATTTGAGCTTCTTTAAAAGTTTTACTAGCATAATATATTACTTTGAAAAATTTATCATATTTTTGTCCCAAAACAGATCCAATAGCAAAATCACTCACATCACATATCAAGTGAAATAATTTCCCTCAGTTGGGTGAAATAATAATAGGTGCGATGATTGACTTTTATTTTAATAACTCGAAAGCATTTAAGCACTTCTAATTAAAATTGAATGGAGCATCTTTTTTTCTAAAAGTTGGCATAGAGGCTTAGTAATTTTTGAAAAATATTTGATGTATCGCTTGTAGAAACCAACATGTCCTAAGAAACTCCTAATTCCTGTCACAGTAGTGGAAGGAGATAGTTTAGAAATAAATTGAATTTTCGCTATATCTACTTCCATACCATTTTTAGAAATTTTATGTACAAGTAGAATTCCTCCTACAACCATAAAATGACATTTCTCCAAATTGAGAACTAGATTAGTCTCTTCGCAACATTTTAGTAGTTTTTCTAAATGATTTAAACATGATTTAAATGAAGTAATAAACACTGAAAAGTCATCCATAACAAAATTTATTCCTTTCTCAATTAAATCACAAAAAATGGACATCATATATCTTTTAAAAGTTGCAGGTGCATTGCATAATCCTAAGGGCATCTTTCTAAAAGCAAAAGTCTCGTAAGGACTCATGAATGTGGTATTTTCTTGATTCTTAGGAGCTATAAGAGTTTGGTGATAACTGATATACCCATCCAAAAAGCAGAAATATATGTGCCCTGCTAGCATGTCTAACATTTCATCTAAAAAAGGTAAAAGAAAGTGTTCTTTCCTACTGACGAGATTTAATTTTCTATAATCAATACATATTCACCATCTAGTGACTTGTTGAGTAGGAATAAATTCATTCTTTTTTAGTAACAAATACAATCACTCCCCTTTCTTAGGAACACAGTGAATATGACTAACCCAAGCATAATCTGAAATAGGATAAATAATTCCAACATCTAACCATTTTATAATTTTTTTTGCTTAACAACTTCCTTCATTATAAGATTCAGTGTCCTTTCAGGATCAGCCCTCGACATATAATTCTCTTCCATTAAAATTCGGCGCATATAAATCGAATGACTGATTCTTTTAATATCGGCTATCATCAATACAAAAGCTTTTATATAATTCTTCAAAATTTCTATTAATTTATGTTCTTGATCTTCAGTCAGTTCTGAGGATATTATAACATGTAATGAAGATGAGTTCCTTAGAATAACATACTTTAAATGCATAGGCGGAACTTTTATCTCTAGTTCAGGCGATTTTTCCATTGAAGAACTAAAAGATTTGTTGTTTTCGCTCGAGTCAAACAACTTAAGGTTTCCTAACATAATTTGTTTCCTCATTAATCATTTCATCTTTCAAATCAATATTTTCTTCAATCTCAAATTCTTGTTGTTCCAATTTATCTTCATAATGTTCCTTGAAATGACCACAACTCAGTTGATTGATAAGTTCCATTATAAAACATTCATCCCATCTTCCCTTTACTGGATATCTCATTGCTTTTTTATGTATTAAATGTCACTTGCTAATTATTGACTCTCATGATTTATTCACCTTTTTTTCACATCTATCATAGCTCTTCCAATAGCAAGAAAAGGACTCTCTAAAATGAGTGGGATTTATTTATATTCCTCCATATCTAATATAATAAAGTCATCTAAAAAGATAAATTTATCCACATTTACTAACACATTTTTATAATCCCCTTTGAGTAAGTAATTGATCGATCAACTAATTGAAGAGTTACTAAAGTGGGAGAATTCTCTCCTAAGCCTAACCTTCAGAAAATAGATAGAGGCATAAGGTTAATGCTAGCACCTAAATCACATAAAAATTTCCCATAAAATTTATCTCCAATTACACATGGAATAGTAAAGCTACTATGTTCTTTTAGTTCCTGAGGAAGTTTCTTCTGAATTATTGCGCTACACTCTTCACTAAGGGAAACATTCTCATTATCTATAAACTTCCTCTTCTTATTAAGAATACCCTTCATAAACTTTAAATAGCTCGACATCTGGTCCAGAGCTTCAACAAATAAAATATTAATAGTAACATCTTAAATATTTCCAGAAAATTTGAAATTTGTTTATCCAATTTGGTTGTCAAAGTCACTAAGGAAATAGAGGTGGCGATAGTTCTGAAGTAATTTTCATTAAAGAAATAGGGTTTTCTAGGTCTTGAAGAATATCTTCATCAGACTTCTCAATTTTTGCTTCTCTCTTTCTCAACTTCATCTCTTTCTGAACTTTCATCTCCAATTCTCTTCCACTTCTTAAATGGACAGCTTTAACTTGTTCTTTGTTCTATTCTTTAGGATTAATTCAGTATTATTAGGAGGACTTCTCTGAGGCATATTGCTAAGGGCGTTAGCAATTTGTCCAGGCCGATTTTTCATATTTCTAAATATTGCTCCTTGACTTTGTAATTGATTTCACATATGTCGCACCAATTCTTCTATAGACAATTTCTCTTTAATTTGTTGATTACCATTAAATCCAGGAGGATAAGTTGGTCTATAGTTAGTACTATCCTGACTGTTCCAATTTTCTAATGGGTTAGCTTGTTAGTTTCCTCATTGCTGGTTAATTCAATCAGAATTGTGATACACCAAAAATATATGCATTTTTAGACCCATATTTTAGACCTATTTTTGATGATATTGCACTTTAATGGAAGATATTTTGTTATTTTCTTGTAGGTTGTTGATTTTTAGGGCTTAAAACAAAAAGAAAGCAAAAAGGATGAAATTTGGAGTCAAAATGACGTTTTTGAAGAAATGCTCAGTGCCGGCAGCGCCGAGGGTGCATAACAAATTAACGCAAAAATGTTTTACTCAGCACCGATGACGCCAGATCAGCGCTGACAGCGCCAAAGGCGGTGCAGACCCTATTTCTAGAAGGTTCGATGTATTTGAACTATTTTTTGAAGAGTTTTTGGTGGCACCTCTTGGAGAACCGACCTTGGGCTCTATTTGGGGCCAAATTTCATCAAAAAAAGCGCTCCTCTATATTTTTCACTCAACTTTCATTTTTGCACCACATCATTCCTTTCCACTTCCATATTGGAGTCAATTACTGATTTTGTTTTCATAGTTTAGAGTTTTTGTGGTAATTTAGTGTGAAAATTTCTATAAGAGTGTTGGAGAAGGAGAAAAGTGAGAGATATCTTCTTCCTGCATTTCTAATGAAAGGCTACACAGGATTTTCTTTGAGAAAAAGTTATCAGATAAGTATTTTATTATTTATAAGTATTGTATGGACTTTTATATATGAAATTTGTGTTTTGTTATTTCAACTCCGAACTTAATTGTGATGATTTTTCAACTTCAAACTTAGTTTACTTTTCGATCTGGCCAATTAAATTGTTAAAATGTGTTGTAAAACATATGATCCGGGCAATGGAGTATGAGTTCTACAACAGAGTAAGGATCACATTTGATTCCATGAACGAGAACAACATTTATGGAATTAAGTGCAAATTAATAGGGAAATATTCTTTGTTGGGTGTAGAATTGGAGAACCTTTAGGGTGATAGACTAAAATCTTTAATTCAATCTTAGTGTTTAAAAACTGAAGCCAGAGTCAGCCTTCAAATGAAGGGAAGTGGGAGCTCTCGAGTGGGAGCCGATATCCTCCTAGCTTAGCTACAGATTTAGGGACTAAACACTGAGTTTAGCCAATGATTTTATATGCAATGTATTATGGTAGAGAATTAAAATTGCACCTATTTGGCACAATACATATTATGAACATTATCTCATCTCATTTTACCATAGTCTCATGTAGTGGGAAGTTTGTTTTTTCACATAAGAATCTCCGTTACATAAACATAGTTAATAGATTAGTATTTACTATTTTAAATTTTGCATATTTGATTTAATAATAGTTTAAAGATTTAATTTTGATTACATCTCAACAATTGAAATTAGTGATAGTGATTTCAATTGACTTTCTGTGAATTTCCAAGCAAATTTATCATTTTCAATTTAACCTTCCTCGTAGGATCGATATTTGAGGCTTAAATAGAAAGTCCATTATTACTTGATAACAATACGTATATTTGTGTAGAATCTGAATATTAATTGATTATATTTAATTAAATTTTACACAATCTATCGCAACAAAAAAGTCGGATCAAGTTTTTGGCGTCGTTGTCGGGGAAGGTAACGATTGAATTAAATAATTTTGATAAATTAGGAAATTTAGAGATAATATATATACCATAAAAAATTATTATTATTAAAAATAAAAAATTCAAAAAGAAATATTTTTATTAGTGTTTAACTTTGCTTGCTTTATTTGTTTATGCAAAATATTGGATATGAAGGTTTAGTACCTTACGATTCAGACTTAGAATGTACTATTAGAAAATTTCAAAAACAACAAAGAGAAATTAAAAATTTACAAGAAATGACGATAATCCAATAAATGGAAATTGACAAAGACCTTTACAAGATTATGCAAATCCGACAGCAGATGAACTTCAATTGACTATTTAAAGTCTTGATGTTGTTGCTAATTCATTTGAGCTTAAACCTGTTATTATCCAAATGGTACAAAATAATCAGTTTGGAGGATCACCTACTGAAGACCCTAACTTACATCTTGCTAGTTTTCTTGAAATTTATGTTACATTTAAATATGACGGAGTGTCTAATGATGCTGTTAGGCTTAGACTTTTTCCTTTTTCATTAAGGGATAAAGCAAAGGCTTGGCTAAATTTGTTAGCACTTGGATCTATTAGAATTTGGGGAGAAACTATCACAAAAATTCTTGGCTAAATATTTTCCATCCTTGAAAACGGCTAAGCTTAGAAATGATATTACTTTTTGTCAGTTTGAAGGGGAATCGATATATGAAGCCTAGGAAAGATTTAAGGATCTCCTTAAAAAATGTCCACACTATGCTTTACCAGTGTCAGTTTGAAGGGGAATCGATATATGAAGCTTGGGAAAGATTTAAAGATCTTCTTAGAAAATATCCACATCATTCTTTACTAGATTGGTTAATAATTCAAACATTTTACAATGGATTAGTATGATCACTGAGATCTATAATAGATGCTATTGCGGGTGGTTCATTAATGTCAAAACCTTTTGATGAAGCATATTCTTTAATTGAAGAAATGGCTACTAATAATTTTCAATGGCCCTCTTATTCATGATTCTGATGCAATGTCTATTTTAGCATCTCAAATTGCTGCTACTTCCTAAAAAGTTGATCAAATGGGAATGAATTATTCTCAAGTACCCCCAGTATTAGAGGAGAATTCACTAGGATAGACTATTGACACTCAATCATCTTGTGCAACTTTAAATGCTATAAATTATTAAAATTAACAATCCCTATTCTAACTATTTTAACCTTGGTTAGAAAAATCACCCTAATTTTAGTTGGAATAATTATAATAATTTGATGAATTCATCTAGAAATCTGAATAATCAAGGAAATCCTAATTTTTGATCTTATTATCCTCCGGGATTTAACTCCAACCCTAACCCACAAGTTAATAAAAATAAGTTGACGATGGATAAAGTAAAGTTGAATATGAAAAATCAAATACATAATCAAGGGGCTGCTATTAAAAATATTGAAAATGAATTAGGACATATTACTACTACAGTTAGTAATAGACCTTCTGGAATTCTTCCAAGTACTGTGGAAGTTAATCCAAAAGATTAAAATAAAGAGCGAATTAAAGATATTCAATTACAAAGTGGAAAAGAAGTTGAAACAAGGATCTAAAGAGAAACTGAAGTTGATGAAGAAAAGGAAGAAATGAAAAATGATCAACAGGAAAATGAAAAAACACAGAGCCCTGTATGAAAAACTATTACCTCCGTTTTCCTCAAAGATTGAAATACAAGAATAAAGATAAACAATTTACGAAATTTTTGAAAATCCTTAAGAATTTAACGATAAATATTCCTTTTGTTGAAGCTTTGGAATAAATGCCAAGTTATGTTAAATTTATGAAGGATGTATTAAACAAGAAAAGGAAGTTTACAGATCATGAGACCATTGCACTTACTGAAGAGTGTAGTGCTATTATTTAGAAAAAGCTTACTGAAAAATTAAAAGATTTGGTAGTTTTACTATACCTTGTGCAATTGGAGAAAAGTTTTACTGAAAAGCTTTATGTGATTTAGAAGCGAGTATCAATCTTATGCCTTTATAAATTTTTAAACGTTTAGAGTTGGGAGAAATTTCCCCTACTACTGTAACTCTTCAGCTAGCTGACCGATCAATAACTTATCCAAAAAGGAGTTATAGAAGATGTGCTAGTAAAAGTGGATAAATTTATTTTCCCTGTACTTTATAGTATTGGATATGGAGGAAGATAAAGAGATTTCTATTATTTTAGAGAGACTATTTCTCACAATAGGGAGAGCTGTAATAGATGTGTAAAAAGAAGAATTAATGATGAAAGTTAATGATCAAGAAGTGAAATTTAATATAGCAAAAGCTGTGAAATATCCTGCAATAGAAAAAGATAATGAATGTTTCAGGATGTAAGTAGCTGATTATCAAAGTAATGAGCAGTTTAAGAATGAATTCGAAGATAAATTAATGCAAGGAGAAATTTTTGATATTGAAAATGAAGTAAAAGAAGAAGATTTAGATTATATTCAGGGCAAATTTGAAGCATCAGACTTGCTAGAAAATGATTGTAAAAATCTTATTCCTTCAAGTATTAAACCACCTGAACTTGAATTGAAGATATTACCTGCCCATTTAAAATATTTATTTTTAAGAGAGTCACTACATTGCCTGTTATTATATCTTTTGAGTTAATTGAAATTCAGGAACAAAAGTTGATAGAGATGTTGAAAAGTATAAAAAGGCTTTTGGATGGACTTTAGCAGACATTAAAGGAATTTGTCCTTCAATTTGTATGCACAAAATTTTATTAGATGAACAATATGAACCTAAAGTGGATCCTCAGAGAAGATTAAATGAAAGAAGTTGTTAAAAAAGAGATTTTAAAGTGATTTGATGCTTGAATTATATATCATATTTTAGATAGTGTTTGGGTAAGCCCAATTCATTGTGTTCCGAAGAAAGGAGGAGTGATTGTTGAAGAAAACAAGAAAAATGAATTAATATCAATAAGACAACTGGTTGGCAAATTTATATTGACTACAAAAAACTAAATATGGTCACCAAAAAAGTTCACTTTCCTTTGCCTTTTATAAATTAAATGTTGGATAGATTGGCTAGGAACAAATACTAGTACTTTTTAGATGGATATACCAGATATCACCAAATTCCAATTTCTTCAGAGGATCAAGAGAGAACAACATTTACAAGCCCATATGGAACATTTGCTTTTTGTAGAATGCCTTTTGGACTATGCAATGCACCTCCAACATTTCAAAGATGCATGATGTCAATTTTTAGANTAATGCGCAAAAGAGGAAAATCCACTTTTAAGCCTTTTAAAATTGATTTTTAACTTAGGAAAATTAGGAAAACTATTTTAATGAGTCCCAACTAATTAGAGAACAACTAGGTACATTTTGAAATATTTTGACATTTTTGGAATTTTTAATTATTTTAATTAATTTAAATGCAAAATAAGGCTCAAAATTTAAGCATTTTCTAAAAAATAATTTTTATTTTCCCTACGTGCCTCTACTCATAAGGAACTTAAAAAACCACATTTTTTTTAATTTTCCCAAGTGTATTTAAATTATTATAATTTTTTTGGCACAAAAATACAAGGTTCTTTAGAATATCCATTTTTATACTTGAACTTAATCAAATAGTTCTCAAACTTTTACAGTGAATAAGCATGGTTTTAATTAACAATGTGGGATTGATTTTGTTGATTTTTGATAAGTATATAATTTACAAAGATCAACACAAGATATTTATATTTAAGTAAATATAGAAATTTACACGATAATTCAAAGCATCATGATATTTTTCTTAGACTTTTCTGACTATAGAAAACCTACTAAAATTATTCTCATAATTTTCCAAATGTTATTTTGATTTATATAACTAAAATAACCAAAATGGTTACCTTAGCTTGAAAATTAGAGCTAGAAGCATGAGATGTCCTCTGACCTTAGAAAAGTTAGAAGACATGGCCTCTGTCATGAGGAATGAAACCTCAAAATTTTATGCATTGGTGATTATTATTTAGTCAGGGAGAATTGAAATATCATAGAGGGTATTTAATTCATTAAAAAAATGGAATAAGAAAATAATTTTTATTTTTAGTCCACATTATTTTCTTCTGTTCACTGAGCAAGAGTGTATTTTTATTTTATCTTTATGATTTTTCTATAAAAAGATATGAATTTTTTAAGTTTAGGCATTTCAAATAATTCAAAAATCCCTATTTTCTATTTATCCAGCATGGTGCCAACTCATCCTAAGGCGACTCCGTAGTCACATGTGACACACTCTCATTCAACGCCGCCATCCACTTCAGCTGCCACACGGCCTGTGGTTCATGCACCATGTGCTCTTCCGGCTTGATCCCCTCTGTTGGTTGGATACAAGCGTGATCGGACGGCTCTCTGTTATCTTCCCCAAGTGACTTAACCCGTAAGCCGTTCACACTAAAACCTTAAGATCTTTGTCTAGAATCAAACAAATTGCATGTGGATTATTTCTAAACCTTCATCTACTCAATATGAACATATTAATACAGTTAATCAAGTATGAAATCAAGCCATTAAAAATGGAGAATCAAAATAAGCTTGGTGTAGTGTTGAGGTTCAATACCTTTATCTGAGAGGGGAGGCCTCAATCAGATGGTTGTGGTAGCTTCAATTGGGTCTAACAAACCTCCAGATGAAATCCCAAGCCTTAGTGAATTGTCTAGTTATGAAGTCGATCAAGCTCGATTTCAGGTGTTAGCCTAGAGCTAGGTTAGAGGTTGTTTCAGAGGGGGCTTCTGTGGGGAACCAACTTATTTCACTCTTTGGATGGTGTGTGCACAATTAATTTGAGTTTGGTTCACTATGGAGGTGTGGAGAGATTTGTCTTAGTTTTGGGGCAAATTTTAGTGAAGAAATTGGCTCTATGGGGTGGCTATCAATGGCTGAGAGCAAGGGGTTGCAATTGGGATGGTTTGGGGAAGCTCTTGTGAGATTTTGGCAGAGTTTTCTTAGGGTTCCAAGTACTCTCTTCCTTGGCCATGGATAGCTCCATTTAAAGCCATGGTTGTCTGGTGGAGCTCAGGGCTTGGAGTTAGGTTTTAAAGCTTGCTAAGGTGGAGAGAAGAAAAGCTCTAATGGCCAATGGGAGTGAGCCAAGTCAGGGAAGTTCAATTTTGGGTTTTGGCCATTTGGGGCTCCCTTGCGGTGGTTGTTTCTGGTGGCTGAGGAGGTGGCTGGTCAAGATATGGTCACTTCTTGGCTTAGGGAGGTCAGGGGGTGCTTAATGATGGTTAACCCCCAAGGGTAAGCAATGATGAAGGAGATATTTCAAGTTTAGGCCAAATACGGGGTGACGTCCCTTAAATCAAGGGACCATTGATCCATAGCTCACCTTGGCTGGTTTACGTGGGTCTAGCGTGGCCCATAGGGTGCACTTGGTGGTTGTTGTGCCATCAATTTGGTGGCTTAGGCAGGGTTAAGTCAATTTTGGTGCATGGGTCCAATTTGGGTCAAAAAGGCTAAAAGTTGGGTTTGGGTTAGGCTAGCCATGACTATAAGCTCAATTTATTGATCAAAATTGTATATATGATTATAATGAAGATTTTTGGTGAAGGGTTGAAGTAATTTTGAGTTCAATTGGAAGCTCAATTTGAAGGATTTTTAGATTTTGGTTAATTTGGGCATGTTGGACTAGACTTGGGCCTAGGTTGGGCTAAGGTTGGGCTAAGTCCAAATTTATGATTGAAAATGGTCTATAGGAATGTCATGAAGAGTTTTCAACAAAAATTGCGTGTCAATTTTTGGCTTAGGGAATTCAATTTAGAGGAATTTGGAGATAGCCAATTTGGGGCAAATTTGGGAATTTTTGGACTTGGGTCAAAATTAAGCAAAATTAAGGCTTCACCGAGGCCAATTGAAAGTTCAATTTGGTGTGTAGGAGTGTTATGAAGAGTTTAGGATTCAAATTGGGGCAAATTGAGTAGGATATGTGGTTCAATTAAGTGAGATTAAGTCATATGATCAAAATTTGGGGTTTGACTTAGATCAAAATTGAGCTCAAAGTTTGGGACAATTAGGCTTGGATTTGGATTGGATTGGTCATATGAAAGGTTAATTTGATTTTAGAATTGAAATTGAGGGGAATTGGGGCCAAATTGATGGGAATTTGAGGTAAATTTGGAGAAATTGCGCCTTTAAAGATAATTTGGGGGTTTTGGTGAAAATTGTCAAATTGGCCAAATTGGGTTCAATTAAAGAGTTCAAGTTGGTTTTGGAAACATTTGAAGTATTTTTGTATGTTTTTGGGGAATTTTGGGGTGATTTTGGGCAATTTGGTCAAGGGTATTTTTGTAATTTTGGCAATTTTGATGGTATTTTGGTAATTTTGGAATTTTTCAGTGGTTTTGGGAAATTTGGATATTTGAAATGGTATGAAATGATTTTTAAAGAAATTTGGGTATTTTGGGTGAAATTGGGATTTTTGGCCAAATTTGGGGTTTGGGGATGTTTAGGTAATTTGGGTAGGTTTGGGGGTAAAAAAGTCAGATTGGAAACTTTGGTAGAATTGGGGTGTCAACCACCATACATGAGCAATGGGCCAATGAAATCTTCATTTGGGTTCTCTATGTACTGGTTTTAGCTAAACCCTAGCATAGGGCTAGTGGGTCTAGGGGACCATCTACATGAGTCTCCCAAAAGATCAAGGGATCAATGTCAACAATTTTGGGAATTAAGATTGTGAGTGATTGGGGGTGGTAGTGAGTGTAGTAAATGAACTAACTCTAGACCAATAGCCAGGGTCAACCCTAAGGTCAAATAGTCCTATGTAGACTCTCTTTGAGATCCTCCATACTAACCCCACCTACTAAGTGCTAGAGTTTAGGACTAATATGTGGAACTTCAAGTTGAGGAAGGAAGAGTTTAGAATTTTTAATGGTGAAGGTTCTTTTTGTAGTTTTCTCGGAATATTCAACAGGAAAGTCCTATGGCTAGACCTTAGGCAACTAAAGTGGGAAAACTAAACCTTAACCAAAAGTCAAGTCAACAAGGTGTTATCGGATATGAGCTCTCCGATGACTAGTGTGGCTGGCCAGAGGTAAGGTGGTGGCTAGCTGAGTTAGGGAGGGTCAGGGAAGCCTTAATTGTGACTAGCTCTAAGGCTTGATGGGTGATTGCATTGGGGGACAAGTTTAACCAAATTGGGGTAAGTGGCCACTTAATCCTTGGGACCCTTGGTCCATGGCTTCAAAATTAGGTCATTGATGTTTTGATTAGCATCCTAGGGGCCTAATCAAGGTAGGAGAGTATTAAGGTTGGTTAATGTAAAAGATTTGAGTTGATTTTGGGTTTAGGTTCAAAATTGGGTTTTGTGCCAAAAGTTGTATTTGGCCTTGGTTTGGGCTTGGTTTGGGCTTGTCTTAAAATTTATTTGAATGGTCGAATGGATCCATGAGGAAGTGATGAAGTGTTAGGACGTGAATTTTGGGAATTTAAGTTGATCACAAACAAGGTTCAATTTGATGGAATTTTGAAGTTAGGTCAATTTTGGGGAAATGGATTTGATCTTGGGTTTAAGGTAGGCTATGGTTTGGATCAATGCTAATTTAAGGTTTAGTTAGGTGTGGGGAAAATTCATGTAGAGTTTAGAATAAAAAATTGAGAAAATTGGATAGGTTAGGGGGTTAATTTGATGGAGATTTGGCTTAATGTCAAGTTGGGGGTTAAAATTAGGCTTCGAATTTGGGCTTGACATTGGATTCAATTGGGCTTGAATTTTGTTCCAAATTTGTTTAGACATGAAAAAATTGAGTTTAGATCTGAAATTGGGAAAATTTGAAATCAAATTGATGGAAATTGGGCCTTAAAGGGCAAAATTGAGATTTTTGTCAAAATTTGTCAAATTGGTCAAATTGGACTTTATGAGTGGTCAAGATTGGTTTATGGGAGTTTTTGGAAAGATTTAAAAAGTTTTGGGAAAATTTGGACCACCAAGGCCATTTTGGTAATTTTTGCTATTTTGGGGGTATATTGGGAATTTTTAAAGTTTGGAATGTTTTGGGCATTTTGAGTGATTTAATAGAATTTGAGATGATTTTTGGACAAGTTAATTTGGGTAATTTATTAAAATTAAGGAATTCAAGGGTAATTTGGTAATTTTGAGAAATTTTGGGCAAAAGGCTAAATTTAGTATTTGGGTTGGATGAGAACAATTGAGAATGTTAATAATAAAATTGCCCTTTTTTGAGCCATGAGACGAAGGGAGCTCCAACTATGGATCCTCCATGTGTTAGTCTTTGCCAAACCTTAGCTTAAGGGTAAGGTTTTAGGGTACCATCTACATGAGTTTCCAAAAGAGTAAGGGATCAAGCTAAGCATGTTTGGTTAAGGGTTTAGGTTGTGAGTGAGGGTGAGGGGTATCAAGTGTGTGTGTGCAAGACTAACCATGACCACAACACCTAGGGCTAACCTAAGCTCAAATAGTCTTATGGGGACTCTTCTTGAGCTTGCCCATATTGGTCCACCTACTAAGTGCTAGAGGTTAGAACCAACATGTGGAACTTCAAGATGAGTAAAGAAGAGTTTTAGAATTTCTAATCACAAGGATCCCTTTACTTATCTTTTGGGAATAGTCAATAGGAAAGTCTAATGGCTAGATCCTAGGCTTCTAAGGAAAAGACTAGACCTCAACCTAAACTGAGGTCAACATCCTTCTAAGATGTTAACATATTTTCCTTGAATCTCCCCAAAATGCTCACATTCCTATTTTTGTTTTTTTTCTAATTCATACCTTGGAATGATTTGTAACCATCAAGCCTCAATAAACTGAGGTACATATGACTCCATGTTCAGGTGCTCTTTACTCCTAAGCATCATCGAAGTTATTGTATACTCTTCCAAGGATCTGTAGCATTCCAAATGAATAACATTACACTATGAGCACTCTATGAATGGCCTAGCTGGCGCATGCTCTGATGGTGTTTACTTCACTATATCATTGTTGCATCATGGACATCCCATGCAAAGCACTTAGGATGTGTACTCTGGTAGCGTAGGCTCCATGGAAGCTTCAGGATCATTGCCTTTTGTTGAAAACTGGGTAGAAATCTCCTCCAGCGGATGAACATGAACCTCCTTTTTAGTTATTGGAGTTTGTTATAGAGCTGCCTCCTTAGCCTGTCTTCTTTCAAGTCGATCCAAGACTCTGTGTTTGCAACGATTGACATTCTTGTGTTGGGTCCACCTCAATGGTGCTCTATCCTTGTGTAATTCCTTTAAGGATCTATCTAAAAGGGCACTAACTATCTCCTCTTTTGGTGTCATAACCATCGACTGTATCTATCTGAACCTTTCCATCGAGTCATGAGTGTTTGAAACTTCCTTGGTAACATTTTCAGACTTCCTTCACTTCTTTGTTGCTTCCTCCATAGTGTGGATTCTGATCATTGGCTCTAATCCGTTCATATCCTTATGATTGACTATGTGCAATAGGGGTCCCTTGATACACCTAAAATATATAGTCTTTATGTACACATTTTTATAACTATTTTTAAGATATTGCTCTTTAATAAAAGATATTTGTGTGTTTTTCTTTTTAGGTACAATCGAATGGATTAAAAATGATAAAAGGAGTAAAAAAAGAATCTAATTTCGAGCAAAAAAGAATAAGGTGCAAAAATGAACTAAGACGCCTAAGCACCCAAGACTAGCGCTTACGCGTCAGTTATACAGAGAGAGCCGCGCCTAAGCGCCATGTACTCCACGCTTAAGCACCAGAAGTATTTATTTGATGATTCATTGAATTTGGGTGAATTTTTGAAGAGGTATTTGACCCTTGGTAAAAATGTGGGAAATAATTCATGGGCAAGAAAACTCATTCAACCGGCTTTTGAGAGGAGGCAACTTCTAGAAGATTCATTGAATGGAGACATATTTTGAAGAGGCACCAAGGCACCTCGTGGATTTTTATTAAAGAAGACTTGGATCATCAAAGAAAGAGGTCAATCAACAATCATCATCTATCCATCCAAATTAAACACCGCCACCGCTGGCCACCTTTTTTTTTTTTTTGAATTATAGTTGTGTTGTGAGTGAAGGAAGAAAATTCAAAGGAACTTCAAGACATTTGGTGGAGAATAATTGAGATATGTGCTTATCTTTCTTACTACATTTGGATTTAATTTGGACATCTTGCTTGTGTGCATGATTTTGACTTTAAACTCAAGTGTAGTTGTGTTTTCTCCAAAAATTCTGAGTAGTTCTCTTTATATTTTTTCTTAAAATGATAAGTGATTAAGTATTAAAAGGAAGTTGTGTGAAGTATTACACTTTAATTTTGGAAGAAGTTGTGATGATTTTAAACCTTAAACTTCATTTACTTCTTGATTTGGCCAATTAAGATGTTAATACCTGTTGTGAGAACATGTAAAATCCAAGATGGTTTTATCTCAATCAACAAACGGTAAGAATCACATTTAATTTGTTGGATGAGAATGTAGTTTATGGGGTTAAGTGCAAATAAATATGAAAATAAATTTTGATGGGTGTAGAATTAGAGGACTTTTGAGTGACTGGCTAAAGCCCCAATTTGATTTATAGTTTTAGGTTATGATATGAGATATTAGGCTTCAGGTGGAGATGGTGCGTAACAATCTAATGGGCATGAACAAAACTCTCTATAATTACTACCTGCCAGATTAACTTAAACTTACATCTTTTTGTCAATTTGAAGGGGAATCTATT
Source organism: Phalaenopsis hybrid cultivar (assembly GCA_002079205.1). Lineage (NCBI taxonomy): Eukaryota > Viridiplantae > Streptophyta > Magnoliopsida > Asparagales > Orchidaceae > Phalaenopsis > Phalaenopsis hybrid cultivar. Next base: position 246,247 of record JXCR01104867.1, on the reverse strand, counting down.
TATGAAGCATGGGAACAATTTAAAAAACTCTTAAGAAAGTTTCCACACCATGCTATACCAGATTGGATTATAGTTCAAACCTTTTACGATGGATAAGCTGGATCTTTTAGATCTATTGTCGATGCTGCTGCTGGTGGTTCGTTGATGTCAAAACCATTTCATGAAACTTATGCTTTAATTAAAGGGATGGCAATAAATAATTTTCAATGGCTTTTTAAAAGGGTAAATCTTAAGAAAGTAGCCAATATTCAAGAAACTGATGCTTTTTCCATGTTAGCAAAGTTGTTATAATTTCAAGAAAATTGGACCAATTTGGAATGAGTTTTTCTCAGCCAACTGCAATGATTAAAGAGAATTCATTAGGCCAAATTGTAGATTCCCAAGCATCATTAAAAACTTTGATTGTCTTAAAAAACAAGTAGAATAACCCATAATCAAACTATTATAACCATGGTTAGAAGAACAATCTCAACTTTAATTGGAATAATACTGCGAGTGGTAATAATCAGTAATGGGGGAACAACCAAGTAAACCCAAAAGAAAATTTGAACAACCAAATGAATAATAATTAAAGACTTAATTATATTCTAATTTTAATCGTAATCCTCAATGTAAGGAGAAAAAATTGTTTATTGATATTACTCCAATTTGACATAACATTCATTCTATTGCGTGTTGTCAAAGGAAAAATTTTGGCAAACTTTTTAGCAGCACATCCTATACCGACTGAATCTCCTTCTAATGATGATTTGCCTGATGAAAAAATATTAGAGATAAGGAATTATGATAGAAAAAGATGGGAATTATATTTTGACGGAGCTCATCTGACTGGATGGATAAAGATCAACAATCAATCATATCTGACAAAGCAAAACTAAGATTAATTTTCATCACTCCACACAAGTCAATGATACTGTTTTTCTACCACTTGACTGAATCGTGTACAAACAAGGAAGCTGAATATGAAGCACTCATAACCGGCTTAGAACTGACAATATCAATGAAAATAAAAGAAATCAATGTCTACAAAGATTCTCAGTTAATCATTAGTCAAATCGTGTGAAAAATACCAGACTTTAAAACTGTGAATCAAACAGTATTTTTGTTAGACTCTAAAGTTACTTTGGAAAATACCAAGTGTGAAATTCTTCCTAGTTCTGAGATGAGACAACTCTTTAGCAGATGCTTTGGCTAAATTAGCAATAGAGTTTGCTTGTCCAAAACAGGATGACATTCCAATCTCCATAAAATAACCACGAGTTCTTTCTCAACTTGATAATGAGAATTTGAATAAAATTATTGAAGAAATAGAAATGAAAATAATTGATAAAAAGAGGTTGATTGGTGACAATCAATTATTCAATACCTACAAACAAGAAGGTTACATGAAAATGATTCAGTTGCAGCCCATATTAATCAAAGAGCATTGTCTTATGTTTTAGTGAACAATGTCCTCTATTGATGACCATTTAATTGGATGTGGTTGAGATGTCTAAATTACTCTGAGGCTCAATAAATTATCAAAGATGTTAATTTAGAACCATATTGTGCACAACAATCTGGACCAAAAATGAAAATGAAAGTAAAAAGAATGGGATATTACTTGCTAACAATGATGACCGACTATCTTCAAAGTGAAAGAAAGTGTCATCAATGTCCAATACATGAGGTTGTTTTACATCAACCGCCAAATGTGAGGCATCCGATAATTGCATCATGGTCATTTGAATGTTGGGGTACCGACATAGTGGGCCCTATAGATCCTCCCTCATCTAAAGGACATCACTTCATTTTAGCTACTACTGACTATTTCTCCAAACGGGCAGAAGCAGTATCGCTCAGGGAGGTCAAAGCAGAACAAGTTCTCCACTTATTCAAGACACATATCATCTACAGATTTGGAACCCCTCAAATGGTTATATCAGACAATGGACCTATTTCAAAATTCAAAAATGAATAGTTTTATTCAAACACATGGGATAGACTGGAGGTATTCAACAATCTACTATCCTAAAGCCAATGGTTTAACTGAAGCTTTTAATAAAACATTGGTAAAAATCCTAAAAAATACATTGAGTAACAATTCCATACAATGTCATGAGCGATTGATAGAGGCTCTATTGGCTTACCAAACTACATACTGAACACCGACATGGTCAACACTATTTACTTTGGTATATGGTTCTGAAGCCATATTACCACTCGAAGTGCAAATTCCTTATCTTAGAAGTTGTGATGAAAAACAAAATAACAGAAGAAGAAAATGCAAAATTATGACTTGAAGAACTTGAGAGTCTGGAGGGCAAACGACTAAAAGCTCAACAAAATCTTGAACTATATTAAGCTAGAATGATATGAGCCCACGACAACTTTTTATATCCTAGGACATTTCTAATTAAGGATCTGGTCTTAGTACTTCGAAGACCTATCCTAGCTCATAAAAAAATAAGCAAAAAATTCAAACCAATATGGGAGGATCCGTATGTAGTTGAAAGACATACTCAGGAGAATCCTATTAATTTGTTAATTGTTAAGGAGAAAGAATTTTACCCCCAATCAATGGGTGATATTTAAAAAAATATTATGCAACATGATAAAAAATGACTTATTTAGAAACTAGGAAATAACAATAAAATGAAATTGAACTCTTTCAAGTTTTTTCTCTGTGAGATTACCTTCTTGCTTATCAAACAGATGTTTGTGAGCATAAAATCTTAAAACAACTTGAATGAACCTTTCAATTAAAAATTTCTCAACATCCACATTAACAAATTGATCTAAAACCCTGTCTGATATTTTTACATTAATCTATTACTTGCAGAGAAAATGTCTAAAAATAGACTTTTGTTCACTTTTCGAAGTGGTGTGTGCTTGACCCTGGACCGCTGATGCATCGATAAAGGATCAAGGATTCATTTTAACTTCAAATTGACACAAGTTGAACTATTATACAATGGACCATTATTGTCCACTATCAATAAAGAACAAGTAGAGGGGAAATTGCCTATATTAGAATTTAGAACTTGACAACAACATATCAATAAACAAAAGCTGAAACTGATACAATAAAAATGAGAACTTAACATTGGGAAAATGAAATCAATGGTCGTTATTGCTGCCCTAGGATTTATGGAAGCATCTATTGCTGGAGTAAACAAGATCACATCTGGATTAACTCGAACCTAATGACAAAATCACAACAAACGTCTTAAAGGAATTGAATAAAGAGAATGACAAGACATGAAATCTATGGATGAGGACGATGAAGAATTTCAGTTTCCAATTCTAGAAGACAAACTTAGAGAGTTATACCATATTCTCGGTGTCGAGAATTTGGATCCTGAGGAAGAAGAAATAGAAAGGGCCAATATCGCACCCAGTCAATATGTATCAACTTTGGATGTCACAACATCAAATGAACTAACTGACAAACAAATTATCTCTGAAGAAGAATTGTAGCATATACAAACCTTCAAACAACATTATTTTGAACAATTTAAGTATGTTAATGTTTATACAATTAACATACTTGAAGGAATTTAACTGGTCACCAAAGTCTTTAATTAAGATGAGCAGGTGGATATCATTAAACATGTGATGGAAGAACGCGACCATGGATGAGTTTGATATTTAAAAAGAATGATGTATTCTAAACCAAAGAGATGGATACACGGCTAAGGATGAATTAATATCCAATATGGATGTTGTTATAACTATGTCAAGGACAGAGATGGAAACTCTTTGGGAATCCTACAGCATGAGCAGGTGGATCCAATGCCAACAATAATTATCCAGATCATCAAACGATTGGTGGCTTGGGACATAATGCCATCTAATTGTATTCCAGACACTTGTATTATCAACATCTATAAAGAAGGGGATTACATCTTACCTCATATTGACAATAATGACTTTGAAAGACCCGTTTGTACAGTATACTTGATAAACAGATGTTTTATCTTGTTTGGGCAAGAAATAAGGATACTGGGCTCAAGAGAATTCTATTGTCCTTATCAAATTCCCCTCCCACAAGGACGGGTATTGGTTTCACAAGGAAATGGAGCTTATGTAGCCAAGCACTATTTAAGCATAAGCAGACAACTGTTTTGATAACTCTATGAAGGATGTGCCCTGACAAGGGTCCTATTGGATATGAATCGATACCAGAACTTTAAGGGTTACAGGCTCTGAAACTACAATGACCCTATGAATGTCTGAGCACCTAGGTTATACTTGATGAAATTATTTTATAAGGGTATCTCAGAGTGCAAGGTATTCATGGATGGTCTAGTAGTGTCCAAGACTATCGACATAGTAATAAAATGATTCAGATAACTTATGATGTGTTTTGAAGACAATTTTGATATGATATATGATGAAGTATCGACATCCTGTATGTAACTTTATCTCATCTTTTGTGGTGAAATAAAGACAGAATAGTTTTACTATAAAAGAAAAAATCCTCAACTGTTAATGATGCTTGTGCAGGTCCAAAAAGGCCAAAACAAACACCATCATAATTTCAAAATGAACAAAAACTCCACAAAATGACAATCCCAAATCTTCAACTGACACCTTGAATTAATGCATTTCTCTTCATATATTTTTTATGGACATTGACATTTGACATCACTAGGTTGTAGTATAAGACCTCCTTAAATGGATTATGGCATCTACTCTCCTTCTTACTTTTGGATGTAAGGCGTTCCTGACACAAACAAATGGCTTTCATATCGTTATTTGTTTGAGATAGGATGTAAGCCGCATAGTATTCCTTCTTAAAACCGACAAACATCGGCATTTCACATCTCTAGATTGTAGTATAAGACCTCCTTAAATGAATTATGACATCTACTCTCATTTTAACTATTGGATGTAAGACCTTTCTCACGCAGAGATATGGTTTTTCTATAGTTATTTCTTTGAGATAGGATGTAAGTTGCATAGCATTCCTTTTCAAAACTAATAGACATTGACATTTGACATATTTCAATTGTAGCATAAAACCTCCTTAAATGGATTATGACATCTACTCTCGTTTTAACAATTGAATGTAAGACCTTTCTGACATCAAGACATGGCTTTCCTATAGTTATTTCTTTGGGGTAGGATGTAACTCGCATAGCCATCCTTTTCAAAACTGACACACATCAACATTTGACATCTCTAGAGTGTATTATAAAACCTCTTTAAATGGATTATGGAATCTACTCTCCTTCTAACTATTTGATATCCTATAGTTATTCCTTTGGGATAGGATGTAGGTCGCATACTATTCCTCCCCAAACTGACAAATAGCGACATTTGACATCTTTGAAAATGCAGTGCAAGACCTCCTTAAATGGATTATGCCATCTACTTTCTCTTGGCTATAGAATATGAAACATTCCTGACACTGTTCTATGGCAGTTCCATAACTTCTTTCTACGGAATAGAATGTAAGTCGCATATCATTCCTCTTCTAGAACGCACATTTGACATTTATGAGAAATGACATAATACCTCCTTCAATGGAACATGACAGTCATCTTCCATTTTATTGTAGGATATAAGACATTCTCAATAAGGAAATATGGCCTTCTTAAAATATTTGTCTAAAAAATTGTGACACTCCTACCCTCCCGACAGTCTTTGAAAATGGAAGAATAAATTACTTGACACGGTATAATCATATTCTTCTTTTCAAAACTACCGACAAACTGATAGTTCCATCTGGGTGATATAAACCATTTTGGTCAATGCCAATATGTGTGGCATACTTGTTCAGTATTTCACACATATTGGAGGCCCATTTGTTGACCTCACTTTTGTGAGTAACCCTCATGGACTAGACATGTCTTGAGTAACCCTCTAGCTTAGGATTCTCAGACAATCCATAAAGACCTGAGAATGATCATCATGATCAATAATGCAAAGGGTCTACCAACATTGACCCCTTTAAACTTAGCTAGGGTCCCCATACCATGAAAACTTAGTTAACTCTCAAAATACCCCTTTTGGGTTTCCACCACGATGACACCCTAAAATGACCAGATCGGCAATAACAAACCTTAATCTGGTCAAACTTTGACCTAATGGTCATTACATTGACTATAAGGTCAATACTGATACCCAATTGACCCGATTGGTCAACTTTGACCAAATTGGTCAAATGTGGTCAAACTAGTCAGTTTTGGCCAAATTGGTCAATTTTGGTTAACTTGGACCAGTGGCTCAATACAAACCCTAAATTGGTCAAATTAGACTACTTGGTCAATCCAAAACACCATATTGGTCAAACTAGACAATTTAGTCAACCACATACACCATTGACCAAATATTGGTCATAATGGTCAATTTTGAACCTTATGGTCACCACAATGACCATTTGGTCATACATAGACCTAAATGATCACGATATGGCGGAGACATCACCATATAGTCAATTTGACCATCCTAGTCAAGCCTGGTCAATCTTGATCAAACCCAGGTCATACCACCAACTGAAGAACCAAATGACTGAACTAACCATGACATGGTCAAGTCATCCTGGTCAACCTTGGACCTAAATTGGTTAACTATGGTAAACTCTGGTCAAACATGGTCAACTTGGTCACACTTGGTCAACATTACCATTTTTTATCAAAATTTTGTCTTTTCATCAAATTATTTTATTCTCTTGATTAAGTAATTATTTAATTAATTAAAGATAGTAAATTAAAAGATTATTAGACGTAGGGTTATATTTAAAATATTGATTTAAACCCACGGCAAGATAAATTCAGGGCCACAGAAAAAATCATATTTTTACACTTAAACCCTAAACTATCATATGAGAACTGATTAATGGGTCATCCATGACTCATGAAATATGCATGACATGATTAATTTTCAATAAGTGACCCAAGATAAAAGGATATCGTAAGGGAATCACGAAAGGAATTTGAGGTGGCATTCCCTCACGAATCCTTAAGAATGGATGTGTTGAGCTCATCCTTCACCATTCTCCAATGAAGAAGAGACTCATATAAACCCTACCCCACTCATGATTAGGGAAATCATGAGCATAACATAAAAAATGATGATGAGGAGGTTTATGTGTCACCCCATCCTCAAGATAGTTAATTGACCAACAAAACTTACATGGGGAAGGTTTATTCAGGCCATTTGAGCTGCCATATCCACCTCATAAGCTACCAATGGAAGCAAGACAAGACCAAAATCCCAATTTTTCCTTCATGGAACCGCATAGTTGAAAGCTTGGAAGGACTCAAACATGGTTATCTCCAAGCCCTGATCTTATCCTCAGTTATCCTAGGAATAGTATCTTCATCCCTAGATGAAACCTGAGCTCAGCCATGGCCATGAATGAATTATAAGACCTAATCTGAGAGCTCCCAAAAGAAACAAAAAAGGGAGAGAAGAAATCCATATACACTACCCAATCATTGAGACACCTTATAGAGAAATTATTGCCAGCAACCTACCGGGTTTAAACCCCATAATTTTGACCCATCGCCTCCATTGCTCTCTTCCAATTTCACTTCCCAAATCCAAGACAGATTTCAGGTTTGACACAAAACCTATCAAAACTTCAAATTATCTATCCAAAAAGCTTCCCTAAGCACTAAGGAGATGGTCCCAATCAAAATTGGTTGTTCCCATAGTCTCTACCCTATTTATTAGTGAAGTCGTGACACCTTTTCACTGAGTTCATATACAAACTTGATTTCAATCCAAACTAAAGGAAAAGCCTGCTGCACTCAAAGTGAAGCTCTAGAACCAGTCAAATCAAAGCTCCATCAAATAAGGCTATGATATGAATGTTAACCCTAAAAATGGCTCGGTTTTCACACATTGTGATGTGAACCTTTAATCCATGATAAATTATTCGTATAGAGGTCTTCTCTTTGAGGTGTTGATCCTTTAGGAACAAAAAATTTTCAATTTGATTGAAGATCCAGAGAGGACTTGAGCTAAATTCATGGACAACTCTCAGTTCATTCCCTTTGGGATGATGAACTAATGATGTCCATTTCCATGTATTGGAAATGAACGGCAGGGATGGAGTTGGACCATGGGATTGATCATACGGAACGATTGAAACTGCGACCCCATGGTCGTCCACACGTAAAGTCTCCGTCAACCAGATCATGTCGTTTAGGATTTCAACAAATCCTATGAATGAGTTGGCGCCCATCACTTAAATAGGAAAATCAAGATTTTCTTATTTAATTAAATACAGAAACTTCAAAAAATCATATCTTGACCTAGAAAAATCAAAAAAATAAAACAAAAAATTCCCTTGGATTTAAAAAAATGAGGAGAATATTATATACATAAAATCAAAATTTAATTAATTGTATATAATTTTTAATTAAAAATTACTCTGTGGAGTAATTTAATTATTAAAAGTTATCTATAATTTCAAAAATTTTGAAAATTTTAGGGATTGATCTTTAAGCCCTTAGGAACATCTCCAGATTTTTCCAAGGCTAGAAAAACTTCCTAGGACTCAATTTTTTTATTTCCATCAAATTTTGTAATTATTCTTAAAAATATTTATAAAAGTTTGAGAAATAGGAAATTAAATTTGGAAACTATTAGAAAATTTAGAGTGACAGTTTTAAAGTCTAAAATGACAAATTTTAATCATTGTAAAATTTAAAATGACATTTCTATCTCTAAGGTCAAAATTGTGAAATTCAAAATTACATTTTAAACCCTAAATTTCCTTAGGCTTGGACATTAACCTTTAGTGACATATGAGGTTGACCAAACCTTAACCCTTACATCTAAGTCCCAACTTGTATCATAGGTGGGTCCAAACCCTAACCTATCTATGGTTCACTTACCTCCTCAAACTATTGATTATAACCACATAAGTTAAAATGACATGACACCTAAGTCTAAACAACTTAGACTTACTTTAATTCCAAGATCAACAAGACAAATTCACCTACGTTCAGTCCAGATGATTCCCCATCTCCTAAATGCTAATTAAGTCTAAACAACATGTAGACTTAATTAACTCTGTTAAACTTTAGCTACATTAGGTTAAACACAATAAACCCTAATTAGGTCTAAACCATACTTAGACCTTAATCAAGTTAGGCTTAACATTATAAACCCTAATTAGGTCTAAACCACAGTTAAACCTAATTAAACTCTTTTAGACCTTAATCACATTAGGTTTAACATCATAAACCCTAATTAGATCTAAACCACAGTTAGACCTAATTAAACTTTGTTAGACTTTAATTATATTAGGTTTAACTCATAGCCCTGACAAGGTCTAAACAACAACTATACCTAATTAAACTCTGTTAGACCTTAATCAGATTAGGTTTAACTCATAAACTCTAATTAGGTCTAAACCATAACAGACCTAATTAAACTTTTTAAACCTTAATCATATTAGGTTTAGCTCATAAATCCTAATTAGGTCTAAACCACATTTAGACCTAATTAAACTATGTTAAACCTAATTACATTAGGTTTATCTCATAAACCCTAATTAGGTCTAAACCATAATTAAACTTAATTAAATCTTGTTAGACCTTAATTACATTAGGATTAACATCATAAACTTCAATTAAGTCTGACCCAAAATAGACCTAATTAACCATAATAATCCTTACTCACATTAGGCTTAGTCAAACTTAAACTCAAATAGGTCTAATCCTAATTAAACCTAATTAATCCCTTTAAACCATACTTACATTAATCTTAATTAACCTAAACCCACAGGTTCAACCCAACTTGAACTTAACTCAACTCAAAGCCTTTGGTTCAATCCAACTTGAACCAAAGTCAACTCAAACCCTTAGGTTCAATCCAACTTGAACCTAAGTCAATTCAAACTCCTTAGGTTCAACCTAACTTGAACCTAATTCAACTAAAATCCTTAAGTTTGATCTAACTTGAGCCTAAGTCAACTCAAACTCCTAGGTTCAACCCAACTTAAACCTAACTCAACTCAAACACTTAGGTTCAATCCAACTTGAACAAAATTCAACTCAACCAACTTTTGGCTCGACCTAACTTGAACCTAATTCAACTCAAACACTTAGGTTCAATCCAACTTGAACCTAAGTCAATTAAAATAGGTTTAAATCAACTTGACTTTAATCCAACTCAAGCCCCTAAGTTCAAGCCAACTTGAACCTAATTCAACTCCAACACAATCCAACTTAAACCCTTGAGTTCAAACCAACTTAAACCTAAGTCACGTCAAACCTGATCCAACTTAAACCCTTATGCTCAAACCAAATTGAACCTAAGTTAACATAAACCCTTAAGTTGGACGCAACTTGGAGTTAACTTAACACAAACCTTTAGCTTCAAACCGACTTGAACCTAACTCAAATCAAACCTTCAGGTTCAAACTTACTTGAACCTAACTCAACCTAAACCCTTAAGTTCAACCCAATTTGAACTTAACTGAAACTCTTAGGTTCAACTCAAGACTTCAAGTTCAACCTACATTGAGCTTATATCATCCCAACTCTAAGTCCTAACCATATTGGACTTAAGACTATCTTAGGTTCAATATTAAACCTAAATAAACCATAGATCCCAATAACATTGGATCTCAATTAAATTTAAGTCCTACCTATATTAGACTTGAAATCTTTTGAAACTTTATATCAAATCCATCTTGAACTTAAAACATCTTAAGTCGTACCTACGTTGACCTCACTTTTGGTTGAGGTTTAGTTTTTCCGCTTTAGTAGCCTAAGGTCTAGCCATAAAACATTCCTATTGACTATTCTTAGAAAACTAGAAATGGGATCTTCACCATTAGAAATTTCAAACTCTTCTTTACTCAACTTGAAATTCCACATATTGGTCATAACCTCCAGCACTTAGTAGGTAGGGTCATTATGGGGGAACTCAAGATTAGTCGCCCTTAGGACTGCTGGACCTTAGGGTTAACACTGGGTGTTGGTCTAGGGCTCAAGGTACATACTTTCACTCACAATCCTAAACTTAAACTTCTAGGCTTTGGTCCCTTCATACTTTTGGGAGACTCATGTAGGTGGTCCCCTAAACCTACTAGACCTAGGCCAGGGTTTAGCTAAGACCACTACATAGAGGACTCGAGATGGGATTTCTATTGGTCCATGGCTTATTGATGGTGGTTGGCACTCCAACTCTACTAAGATACCCAACTTAGCATTTTGCCCCTAAACTCCCCCAAATTACCTAGACACCCTTGGGACCCCAAATTTGGCCAAAATTCCCAAATTTACCTGAAATACCTAAATTGGTTCAAATATTATTTAGAAATCCTTAAAAACACCCAAACTACCCAAAATCACCAAAATTGGCCAAATTACCAAAATACCCCTCCTTAGCCCAAAATTCCAAAAATTCTAAAAAACTCCTAAAAATTCCAAAAACCTTCTAAATATTCTCAATTTCATTTTCCTCAACTACCACATGACCCAAATTAGCCAATTTGATCATCTTTCACTAAAACCCCAAAATTGATATTTAAAGACCCATTTTTCTCCCAAATCTACCTCAAATGTCCATCAATTTGATGCCAATTACCCCAAATTTCAATCTCAAACTCAAATTCCCCCTCAATGCGACTAAAATAAACCAAATATAAGCCTAATTGGTCCATGATTTGAACCCAATTTTGATTTAGATCAAAACCCCAATTTTGGCCCCATGACTTGGTTCCACCAAATTGAACCCATAACCCACTCAATTGGCCACAATTAGTGTTTAAGAACATTCATAGCATCCCCATACATCAAAATTGACCTTCAATTGGCCTTGGTGAGGCCTCAATTTCATTTGATTTCAACCTAAGTCCAAAAATTCCCAAATTTGCCCCAAATTGGCCATGTCTCAAAATCTCACCAAATTGATGGCCTTATCCCAAAAATTTCAACTATTTTTCTTCATCAAAAATATTTAAAACATCTCCCTTGATCATTTGGACCATTAAATTTGGACTTATCCCAAGGCTAACCCAACCTAGATCCAAGTCTAGCCCAACATGCCCAAATGGACCAAATTTAAAAAATCCTCCAAATTGACCCTCCAATTGAATTCAAAATCATTTCAATTCTTCACCAAAAATCTTCATAACAATCATCTACACAACTTTGATCAACCAATTAGGCCAATTGACATGGCTAGCCTAGCCCAAACCCAAGCTTTGATCACTTGAACCCACATTGAACCCATGCACTAAAGATGGCCTAACTACCCCAAAGTCACCAAATTAATGACTCCACAACCACTAATTGGACCCTAGTGGCCAGCCTAAACCTTTCATTTAATATCTCAAATTGATTTTTCAAGTTAATTAAGATTTTTGGCAAGAAAATGATTTTTAATAATTAAAATATAACTTGAAAAATTATAATACTTGGTTTTTGGAGTTCTCTGTGATCATAAGAATTTTACAAAATTAAATTTGAAGTAAAAATAAAAACTTCATTTTTAGCTTAATTTAAATATTTAAAATAATTAAAAAATGCTAAAAATCACAAAAATAATAAAATTAATGAAAATGTTCTAAATTGCTTCCTAAGTACTTAGGAAAAATTGAGATATTTTTATTAATTTTCTAAATAAAGATATTGAATTTTGAAGCTTAAAATAATTTTTAAAGGCTAAAAATGGATTTTTACAAAAATAATTCCAATAATTCAAAAAAAAATTAGAAAAATGTGAAATTTGTTTCTTTATGTCCCTTGACATTAAAGAGATTTAATAAAAATATAAAACTTAATTTTCCACATTTAAAATATTTTATAATTAATAAACAATCCAAAATTTAAAATAATTCTTAAAATTCAAATAAAATTCCAAAAATTATGAAATTTGGTCCAAAGACTTCTTTGGTCTAAGCCTAAATCAAATAAAAATTTTTAGAGATTAGGATGGACCTTGGTTAAGTTAGGAATTTTCTTTGAAAAATCCTATTTTTCCATTAAAAATAATTATATAGATAAATTAAATTTTTAAAAATCACACTTTCTCCGCTGATGTCTCAATCGACCCATGAGTGAGGTAGGATAAAAATTCCAAAGCCATTTGGATTAAATTTGATGAATTATGAAGTGATAGAGCCTTAGGGGCAAATGTGTAATTTTGTAAATTTAGCCTTAATTAACATTTAGGCCTAATTTCAGAATTAGAAATGGGAAATCTTTGATTCTAATTAACATATTTGGATGTTTGAAATACAAGGGATTAACTAGTAGAAACCAACCTCACTTGTCCTAATTAAAAAGGATAAATTTGCAATTTCCTTAAATTACATAAATTTAGGAGTATAGCTGATTAAATATCCTAGATTTAGGGGTATGATTTTGGGTGTTAATAACTCACTAGTTTAATACCCCTATTTGATGAACAAAAAAAAACAAACGTGAATAATCACTATCACTTATGAGTTAATTTCATTTGTAATGACTAAGATACTCACCAAAATCTTAAGGGTTTAGTAGTGACTTAAGCTAAATCAAATTTCATTTAAACAAGGATTAGAAAAGAAAACATCATTGAAAATTAAAACATCTTTCAAACACTACAAGCCCAAGTCAAAATTGAGCTAGGTCTCTTAAAATCAAACATCCTTGAAACACCACTAAGCCCAATTAGGATTAAAATTTGGCTAAATGTTCCTGAAACACCACTAAGCCCAATTAGGATTAAAATTTGGCTAAGTGTTCAAATTACACTAATTTTTAAACACCACTAAGCCCAATTAGGGTTAAAATTTGGCTAAGAGTTCCAACAACACTAACTTGCCTTTTTAAGGGTCTTCACCCACATAATTCTTAAATTGAATCACAAGTGATAATTACCCTATTCTTTAGGATAATTGAGACATCAATGCTCACTGAGCAATAAGGGTATTTATAGGATTGGTTATTAAGCAACATAATGGGTTTAAATAAGCTCGAGAATTTTCACCAAGCGGTGAGAGAGTAGCACGGACCTACTTCTTTCTCCAGATCTGTTGAATACCTCGGAGGTCTACAAAACTTAATATGTTTTGCTTGATAAAATCATCCTTAATTGATCAAATAGGGACCCACCAAGAAATGACATAAATTTAGGAAAACTACCAAAACCTTACTTTTTCTTGGCCTCTACATGAACTGCCCTCACATGCATTTTGAGTTTCAGGTGGTGGAACGATAAGACTCACCAGGTACGCTTTTATACTTTTCAGCGTTGTCTTTCTTGTACGTTTATGCTATACTTTTATGCTTACACAAATTTGCATGCTAAATAACGATATCACCCTGCATGAAAACTAAAACTATCCGGATAACCACAAAACCAAAACCAAAACTAAAACTAAAATCAACCAAGATAAAATTCACCGCCACAACAATCAAAATATAAAACAACTCAAAATTTAATCACAAACATCACACAAAATTATAACTTCAACTAAATTAATATATCTCTATCGGATGATCAGGAATTACTCGGAGCAGTTAACCTACGGTTGCTAACGAGGCTTACCACGTTCTAAATGAAATTATGTCATTAAGTTGAGTTTAGTAAATTTATTTGGACTAAGTGAATCCAATAAAAAATAGTGGTGTTAGAACGAGGGAACCATAGGATCCTAATCGGTGTCGCTCTAATTAACATTAACATGCCCCCATAAAATTTAAACTAAAACCATAGGGCCACCTGATTTAACATCACAACTTGACACATTAGAAAACACAAACTCATCATGGAAAGGAGCTTGGAGCTAACATGGTGGGCAGCACGACCATCTTCAACAGCAAAATTTGTCTTCCTCAGCTAAACCAATCTTCCTTCCTTAGATATAAGCAGCAAAGCCATAGGATTTTGAGGTTGTTTGCTTATGCAACGTAAATCCTCACCTTATCTTTAGGCTTTTGTATAATCCTGCTACACAATATAAGCCCTAACTCGTCTTAGGATTCTGAGGTTGTCATTTGTCATGACCTAAATCCTTACATCTTCCAGGCTATTTATGTGATGGTTTCACATGAATGTAAGCCCTAACTAAGAAAATTGGTAGCATGAAACACTTAAATATTTCTCCTCAGAAATGAAGCTAAACATTCGGATAGCTTGGAAAGTCACCAAGGTTCTCCTCTCGATCCATGACGTCCCTTAGTTCTCCCTCCTTTGGACTCTACAACAAAATGTTCCAAATTTGAACCAATCCCATTTCACACCTCTACGCCCGATCTCATTGAAAAGTACTAACCTTTAAAACTCCTTGAATATAATATTTCTTTATTTTTATCGCGAGTCTTCTTAGGTGACTTTGGTCATTTAAGATGTAATTAACTATAGGGGCTTGCCCTTCAAGGAATCATGTCTGAACCCAGCTTAATATAAACACTATTTAATTTTTTATATTAAATAAAGGAACTTGTCGGCAAATACAAAGATTTCTATAAACCCTATTTAATCCTTTATATTAAATAGGGGAACTTGTCGGCAAATACAAAGATTTCAGAACGGACGTCATACTTTCCTTAGTTTATTTGATCGAGCCTCATCCTCAAGTCTTGTGTTTATGCTTTATTTAATCTTTCATATTAAATAGGGGAACTTGTCGGCAAATACAAAGGTTTCGCAGACCAACTTAATTATTTATATTAAATAGGGGAACTTGTCGGCAAATACAAAGGTTTTGCAGACCAAACTGATGTCATATATATTAAATAGGGGAACTTGTCGGCAAATACAAAGGTTTCGCAGACCAAACAGACGTCATATATCTTAGTTTATTTGATCGAGCCTCATCCTCAAGTCTTGTGTTTATCCTTCGGGATAGATATAGGAGTTTATTTGATCGAGCCTCATCCTCAAGTCTTGTGTTTATCCTTTGGGATAGATACAGGATCCTATTTGATCGAGCCTCATCCTCAAGTCTTGTGTTTATCCTTCGGGATAGATATAGGATTTGAAGTACAATGCTAGGAACTTGTGGGAAAATACAAAGGTTTCGCAGACCAAACAGACGTCATACTTTCCTTAGTTTTTTTTATCGAGCCTCATCCTCAAGTCTTGTGTTTATCCTTTGGGATAGATACAAGATTTGAGGTACAATGCTCTTTCATTTAAACTATGAAAAATATGGGGTCAATTTGATTTCATATTTTCCTAAAACTAAATATAAATATGTAAATTAAAATGTCCTTCTGAAGTGGGATGTGATTTTGATTTCGGTGACCGACAACTTCTTACGGGCAACTCCTCCAACCAAAAATAGTGTCGACACCTACATTGGACTTAAACCAACTTAACATAAAATATCTTAATTCCTATTTACATTGGACTTAAAATCATTTTTAAATCTTTAGGTTCTACCTACATTGAACTTAAAATAGTTTAAGTCCTACCTACATTGGACTTAAATCATTTTTAATCCTTAGGTTTTACCTACAATGAACCTAAAACTTCCTACGTCCTACCTATGTTGGACTTAAAGCATCTTAACCTAAATTTCTTAAGTCCTACTTACATTTGACTTAAAACTCTAGGTTCTACCAACATCGAGCCTAAATCATCTTCATAACTTAAGATCTATCCAAATTAAATGAAAAAAATCCTCAAGTTTCACCAACATTAGCCCTAAATCTTAGGTCTCAATTAAACTCCTTCAAGACAAATCGACATCGGACTTAAAACAAATGACATCACAAAAATCTAACTCACTGA
Organism: Phalaenopsis hybrid cultivar; assembly: GCA_002079205.1. Classification (NCBI taxonomy): domain Eukaryota; kingdom Viridiplantae; phylum Streptophyta; class Magnoliopsida; order Asparagales; family Orchidaceae; genus Phalaenopsis; species Phalaenopsis hybrid cultivar. The sequence continues at coordinate 229,570 of JXCR01104867.1, read as the reverse complement.
CACAAGTGACATAAAAATTACCTTAAAAGACATCAATACTTTAACATGAAACTAAAAATGCAACTAGGTTATGAAGATATTTTTGAGGAGGCAACCCATGGTTGCTAACAAAATATCTTCTAACCACCTGTGGTTAATCAAACTATAAACATGATGATCTGAGACGACGGAACCATGGGATCCAGATTGGGTTATTCCAAAAAAAAAATAAATAAATAAATAAAATGAAAAATTGACAAAAATGTAATCTACTAATAAATTGTAAAGAACCTAAAATTTTACAACCCCTATAATTCGAAAAAGGCATTAAAATTTAAATTGAACCTTAATGAACAAAGATCACTGAAAGCAGCTTGAACATCTGTGTTCAAATTTACGAAAATTTCTTGAACGATGCAATCTGTGGTGGCTGACAAGAATCTTCAGGTCCTGGTTTAATTAACTTTCAGACTAAGTAAATCTTAATATTTTTACGGCCCTGGGATGACGAAGCCATGGACATCTTGATCAGGTCAATTAAAAAATATTTCAACCAATTAAATGACCAACTAAAAGTGAGAAATCTTAAAACATGATTTTATTCTAATTTCATTGAAGATATAAAAAAAAATTCTTTAGATTTTTTTTGTAATTTATAGAGTGTGCTAACTCTATTTTGCAAGACTAGATTGAGAAGCGGAATCTCAAGGCAACAAAACCAACTAAACCGAAACAAAATCTTAGACAACTAAACAACAACAACAAAAACAAACAAAGCAAAACAAAACTGAAGAAAAAAAAAACATGGCATGACTAAAACAAAAAAAATAAAATAAAAACAACATGACATGCCATAAATAAACAAAAAAAAACTTTAGGGTAGAATCAAATTCTTAGAAATCTATTGCCCTAGGAATAAAACATTTGATGTTTCTTTCCTTAACCTTGACATTTCTTAAGAGAATGAGTGTTAACGAGAATCATAAGTTTTCTTAGAAAATTTTAATTATCTAAGATGTAATTAACTATAGTAGCCTCCTCCTATAAGATAATTAAGAACTCGGAATAAGTGATACACCTACAATCTTTGGTTATTTATTTTTCATGTTATTTTTCCTTATATGAGAAATCATTTCTCCATAATTTTCACCACATGAAAAATCCTTTTAAAATTTATTTTTTCTCATTTTTTCTCATTTTTTCTATTTTTAGCCCTTTCCTTCCTTCTCCTAGTTTCTTAAAATCTTGGAATCCTTGACATGATTCAAGAGAATAAGTTAACCAGAGATTAGGGCAATAAAAGCAGATTAATAGAGTGGCAACTTCTTTCAAATCTAAAGACATACATTCATGACACGACAAGAGTTGGTGGTGGGCAGACCCATTCCGGGCACCATCAAACTCTTGAGAAGATAATTGCCTCTGATACTCTTAGGTTGTTTGTAGTCCTAGCTTGACTAAATTGATTACTTGTGATCTGCATCACTTTGCCAAAAAATTCTTTAAACAAAAATCTCTTTTGCATGATAATTAAATTTATATGCATGAAAATTAAATTCAAATGAAAATTAATGAAGGTCCGTGGTTAATCACTAAGACCAAGGTTAGGATTGCTCTTCATAGATTGTTAGGTTGGTAGCTCTTACTTAAGGTTGGGAAGCACATAGTTCAGCTTTGAGTCCCCACCTTTACCAATGTCTTACACCCAGTTCTACTTTTCTATATGTGACTACAAGTTTTATTTTTTATAAGATTTGCTACGACTCAGTTACTAACTTTTCCATATCAGATGCTTTTGTTTACTATTCCTACAATTTATGTAATTCCTACATAAATATTTTTATTTATGATGCTAACCATGCAGTGAGAGTAGCGAGAAAATGATAGGTATGCACTTATATTTTATGCACTGCAGTTTTATTTCTTTACTTTTTGACATTTTTCTACATGTACTTATTTAATTTATAAGCAAAACACAACATATTTTCAAAATTAAATAAAATTTTCAAAACAAAACAATAAAACAACAATCTCATAATACATCCTCTTGAATTTAAGGGAGTCTCTAAGAAGAGATAACCCATTATTGCTAACAAGATCTCTTTAGTTTAAATGAGCTTAACAACTCATTTAGACTAAGTAAATTCAAAAGCAAATAGTGATACTAGAATGAGAGAATTGTAGGATCCTAACAGGTGTAGCGCTAATCAACTTTAACGCCCCCACCCCGCCCTCCCCCTAATTTTTGAACAGAGCTTGTCATTTAAAACTTTTGAACCTTAGACTCTAGGACTGCTACTTCGTCAACGAGCTTAGAGCTAGCACAGTGGGCAGCATGAAAATTGGATCTATAGCACCAATTTTTTTCTTAGAATTAAATAACAAGCCGTTGGATTTCGAGGATGTTTTCCTAGTGCAGCATAAATCCTAACATTATCTTTAGGCATTTGCACAATAATGTTGTGCTAATTAAGCCCTAACTCTCCTTAGACTCAAAGGTTGTCATTTACTACGACATAAATCCTTCTATCTTTCAGGTTATTTGTATGATTGTGTCATGCAAATGTAAGCCCTAATTAATAAAATTGGCAAGATAAAACATTTAATAATATCTCTCCGAAACTAAAGCTAAACCATGGGATAACTTAGGAAGTCACTAAAGTTCTCCTCAGGATTTGTGGCATCCTCTAGTTTTCTTTCTGTAGATTCTATAATAATTGTTCCAAATTTGAACCTTGCCCATCTGACACTCCCTTATCCGATCTTTAAAAAGTCCTACCATTTGAAATTTTTGAGAGTTTTCTTAGGTGACCTTAGTGAATTGAGATGTAATTAATTATAGGGCTTGCCCTTATATAAAAAACTTTAGAACCCAATTTAATATAAATCATGTTTAATTGTTCATATTGGAAAAGGGAACTTGACGATCAATATAAAAGTTTGCATACTAAAATAAATGTAATAAATTCTGTATTTCTTTATTTTATTTAATCGAGCCTCACGAATAAGTGAAATGTCTATTCCTCGGGAAAAGGTATGTCACTTGTAGTGTTGTGCTCATTTATTTAAACTATTGTCTATATGGGATTGGTTGGGCCTC
>JXCR01104867.1:211680-226069 GCA_002079205.1 Phalaenopsis hybrid cultivar | reverse complement strand
TATATATATATATCATTTTTCCAATTTTGGTGACCTACAACTTGTCTGATCCTAATGCTATACAATAATACAAAATTTGAATTAATGCATGAGACAATAGCCACTGCTCGTGGTCCTCACCACATAGTTCCACATATCAAGCACCTCATAACCCATGTTTGTTTTTTATTTTTGATATAAATATAATCCTAGGGATTCTAAACAAAAAACATATTAAAAGTCTAAAAAGGACTCAACCTATAATAAAATATGATGAACATAAAATCATCTACATGCAACATGGCAAACCATGCCAAGTCAAAAGAAGCTAGGCAAAACCAGCTGATGTTGGTGGATTTAGTGTGTTAGTTTTGCAAATATTTTTTAATATTACAAAATACACACAACAGATGCAATAGCAAATATACAATTTAATCCCAACAAAATAATTTCAATTAAAATAGTTTTATCTTTTAATAATCTTTAAACTGTTGAATCCCCTTTAAAAATAACTCAAGTATATGTAACACTCAAGTAATAAAGGGCTCTAATAGAGTCCTAGATATCGATCCCACAAGAAATTTGAAAATGCCTGTAAATAAGTTCTTAAGATTATAATGTAAATTACTATTTTAAAAATACAAAAGTAAAGTGTGAAGTTTGAAAAATTAAGATGTTGACCTTACTTTTGGTTGAGGTCTAGTTTCCTCATTGGTAGCCTAGGGTATAGCCATAGGAATTTCTTGTTGACTATTCCTAGAGGACTAGAAAGGAAACCTCACCATTAGAAATTCTAAACTCTTATTCGCTCAAATTGAAGTTTCACATGTTAGTTCTATCCTCTAAAACACTTAGTAGATGGGGTAAATATGAGGGAGCTCAAAGAGAGTCCTTATAGGATGATCAAGCATTAGGACTAACTCTAGGTGGTCTGGTCTTGGTTAGGCTAGCTTGCACACACTACACTTTCTCACACACCCCAAACTATAGGACCCCTTGATTTGGTCTCCTGATGCCTTTGGCAAAGCTCATATGGGTGGACCCAAACCCCTAGCCCTTGGATAAGATGGTTAGGACCAGTATATTGAGCATCCAAAATTAGACCTCATACGGCTCCTATTGGTTTGACATGGCTTCATGGTTTACTTGCCCATCCTTGCCCAAGATCACCAAAGTACCAAAATACCCCTATAACCCTAATTTTTGCCAAAATTTGCAAAATTTCTCAAATACCCAAATATGCCCAAAAGTCATCTCAAATAATTCCCTGCTACCTAAGTTGACAAAAATTCACCAAAATTCCAAAGTCCCCAAAACTTCCAAATTTGCCAAGATTACTAAAATGCCCCTCATGACCCAAAATTTTCTATATTTCCAAAAGTTCTAAGAAATTCCAAAATCATCCTAAATATTTCAAATTTCAACTTTGAACCATCACATTGACCCAATTTGACCACCTTGACCCATTTTGACCAAAAGCCCCAAATTGCCTTAAAGGCACAATTTCCCCAAATTAGCCTCAATCTTAGCTCAATTGACCCCAATCTTGCCCATTTTCAATTCCAAATCAAAACTAAATATCTTCAATCCTAATCTAAAAAAAAATCCAAGCCCAATTTGATCTAATTGCAAGCCCAATTTCAACCCAAATACAAAAGCCCCAATTCCAAATCCCCAAATTCATTTTTCAATTCAATTTAAAATAACTTGAAACCCATTCCAAATTCTTCATGACATATCCTTACACCAGATTAAACATTGAGTTAGCCAAAGCTTTTCCAATTCAACCCAAACTCAAGCCCACCATACCATTTCCAAAAGCCCATTAAAACTAAGCCCAAATTTCAATTCATTGAAATTAAAAGTCCAGATAACAAAATCATTTCATCATCCAATTAAATAAAACCATACACCATGATATTTCTAACTTTATCCCCTTCCGCATTTGTAATCCTGACAACACCATTTAAAAATTACTCAAAATTTTGAAAATCCTTTTCATGCAAAATCACCAAGCCAAAGGGAAGCCATGAAGCCATCCCTAATCCATAGGAGAGCCATGTGAGTCTTGCCACCTCACCAAGTTATTAATGGCAAGAGGACAAGACACTTACAAGATCGCTTAAGATTCTTATTAACCACTCTCAAGAATCACTTAAACCCATGTTTAGCTAAATCCAATGGATGGGAACTTGTCCACACCACTTCAACTAATCCACCTGACCTTGGTTAGCCATGGGGAGCCACCCAAGCCAATTCCAATAGTGCTAGACCCACGGTTGACCCAACCTAGCTCAAAGCCCTTTCTACTTCAAACAATCACCCTTACCTATGCATAAAACCAATTGGCTACACATTAGCTCACCACTGATCTTCTTCAGTAGGATGGTAACCTGAGCCTGGCCGGTGAGCCACCTTAGCTGCCGGAAACCCAAATCCAAGAGCCCCACCAAGACCAAAACTCAAAATTACACACATCCAAGTGGCACCTACCCAATTGGACACTTGCACCTTTCTTCCCTCCACCTAAGCAGTCTCCTAGCCACCTCAGCCATCCATGGCACCCACCATGGCCTCCTCTATTTAAACTAAATCTCCACAGTCAAGTCAGCGCTAAGATGTCTGGCGGCGCCGAACCAGATGATGCTGCATGGAAATTTCAGAGATGGCAAGGATTGCGTGGCGCTACACTGGATAAGTAGAAAATTAGGGATTTTATTGATTTATTTAATTTATGGATCATTAAAAATCCATATCTATGTGTAGAAAAATCATAAAAATAAAATAAAAATATCATTTTGTTCAGTGAATAGAGGAGAATATTGTGGAAAGGGTCTCATGTTTGTTTGATGCATGTGCGATTTTTTATTAATTAAATAGTTGATTTCTTATTTGGATTTTCCATTTGCATGAAAATTTCACCATGACTTGATATTTGGGGCTTTGATTCTCTCCGTCTTGTGGGATGTTCCCTAACTTTTCCAAGGTTAGGGAGATCTCTAGGCAAATATCTCTAATTTTCAATTTGATGGTCCTTGTCTTGATAAAATAATTATAATAATTAAAATATTGATAAAAAAATATAAAACTTGTTTTGGTAGGTTCACTGTGAAAATATAAACTTAGTTTAACTCATTAAAAATAATCCTAATTGTCACCAACCACTAAAAATGAAATAAAATTAAATTGGAATAATTATAAATGTAAGTGGCATAGAAATCATTCTCCACTGTGGTTCAATATTAGAGGATCTTCCTATAAAAATTTTAAGTTAATTGGAATTAATTTGACCACTAAAATGAATTAATTAAGTGAAATGGGATTTTTGACACTAAAATATTTATAATAATTAAAATAAGGCTAAAAAATCACCAAATTAGTTTTGTGAGCTCCTTATGACTAGAAGAACCTAAGAGAAACAAAAGTTTAATTAAAATAAATACTTCATTTTAAGCTATTTTTAATTATTTAAATAATTAAAATTTAATTAAAAATCATAAAAAATTGCAGAATTATAAAAACACACTAAAATGTCACATTTGACTTCCTGATAACTTGGGACCAATTAAAGTAATTTTCCTAATTTTTTAAGTCATGACATTAATTTTTTAAAGTTTTAAAATCAATTTTCTTTAATTTTCCACTAAAATAATTCTAAAAATTAAAATATAAATCACAAAAATATGAAAATTATTTTTATGTCTTCCCTAACCTCAGAGAAATTTAAGAAAAATATAAAATTTAATTTTTCACTTAAATAATATTGTTTATTTAATTAATACTCAAAATAAATAAATAATTTTAATAATTAAATTAAACCTCTAAAAACCATAAACAATGGTCTAGATGGTCATCTAACTTAAATGAACCTTCAATTATTTTCTTAAAGATAGAAGCTTTGTTTTGGTTGAGTTATTGAATTTTCATTGAAAATCACCATTTTTGAATTATAAATATTTATAAAATAAAATAAATTCAAAAAATCATATTTTTCTTCTAATGTTTCAATTAATCAATGAGTGCGGTAACATAAAAATTTTAAAGTCCTTTGAGTTTGATTTAATGAATTATGAGGTGTTAAGTCCTTAAGGGCAAAAGGGTAATTTTGGAATTTAAGCCCTAATTAATGTTTAGGCTAACCAAAGGGAAAAAATGGTAATAAATGATCTTAATTGACTCGTTTTGATGATTGAAATATGAAAGGGATAAATGGTGGCAACTAATCTCACTTCGGTCTCATTGAAGATAAATTTGTAATTTTTCAAATTGATGAAATTCTGAATAATAATTAAATAAGAAGATATTAAGGTGAGGGGTTTAACTTTGGAAGAACATAACCCACTAACATAAAACTCTAACTAATGGTTTTAAATTAATTTATGATACATGATAAAGATTAAAAGTATAACTATTCAAATTTTTGTAATAATCACAAATCAACCTATTAAGTTTTAAGGGTTTAGTAGCGAATTAGGTTTAATCAAAATCTTATCTAATGAGGTTTAGAAAATGACCTATAAATAATTTGAAATATTTTCAAAACACTTTAAGCCCATCTTAAAAGTCAAACCGGCTAAGTTCCTTAATTAAGCCAAATTGTCCCTAAGGGCCTTTACCCGTATAATCAATAAGTGAAACATCAACTGATAATTACCCCACTTAAAGGGACAATCAAAACATCGAAGTTCATTGAGCATAAGTGTATGAATGGGGTGAGCCACATAGTAAACATAATAAGTCCAAAATGAACTCGAGATGATTTGAGGGATTGTTAAATGTCTGGGGTATTACCCAAGTCTTTTTCATGATCCTTTGAGAATCTCAAAGGACACTTTGACTTATTATGATTTGCTTAATGTAATCATTTCCAGAGATGAATATATTAGACCCACCAGAGTATGACATAGGATTTGGTAGACACACCTCAAACCTTTCTTCTTTTTTTTTTACCTGTAAAATTATGCATATGCTTTGCAAATACTGACATTTCAGGTGGAAGAACAGGAAGAATAGACAAGTACATTTTTAAGTTATTGCATTGCAATTTACTTTTATCTACACCTCTTGTTTCCTGCACATAAAATTGCATGTTAAACAACAAGGTCACCCTGTGTGCTAAAACTGAAACTTTTATGATAGCCATAAAACTGAAACCAAAACCAAAATTAAGAATCAAAACAAGATAAAATTCACTGCCAAAACAGTTAAATTATAAACTTGCATGTTATTTTTATTTGCACCTCGTATTTCCTGCCCTTAAACTTGCATGTTAAACAACAAAATCACCCTCCATGTTAAAACTAAAACTTTTAGGATAGCCACAAAACTGAAACCAAAACCAAAATTAAGAAATCAAAACAAGATAAAATTCACTACCACAACTTTCAAAATATAAGACAACTCAAATTTAATCACAAACAAAATAAAATAAAAATTACAACTAAATTAAATTGTCTCTAATGGATGATCGGGAATTTCCTCGGAGGAGGTAGCCTATGATTCCTAACGAGATTTCCCACGATCTAAATGAAAGTATGGAACTCATTAAGTTTAGTTTAGTAATTTCATTTGAATTAAGTGAATCCAAACAAAATAGTGGTGCTGGAATGAGGGAACCGTGGGATCCTAACCGGTGTTGTTCTAATCAACTTTAACATCCCCCATAATATTTATATAACCATAATAATAAAAAACATTTGATTTGATATCAAGACTTGACACATTAGAAAACTTAAGCTTACTTCTTTGAGAAATTTCAAGCTAGCTTCGTGGGCAGCATGACCATCTTCAACAACAAAACATGTCAACACCAGCTAAACTATTTCTTAGAATAAACAACAAAGCATAGGATTTTAAGGTTTTCCGCCTAGTGCGACATAAATCGTTAACTTATCTTTAAGCCTTTGTTCGGCTCTACTATACAATATAAGCCTTAAATTTCCTTAGGATTTAGAGGTTGTCATTCTTCATGACATAAATCCTCACATTATTTAGGCTATTTGTGTGATTTTTCCACACAAATGTCAGCCCTAATTAATAAAATTGGTAGGATGAAATATTCAATATTTTTATCCTCTAAAACTGAAGCCAAATAGTAAGATAGTTTGGGAAGTTACTGAGGTTCTCCTAAAGATCCGTGACTTCCCCTAGTTCTTCCTTTTGATTCCAAAAATAAAATGATCCTAGTTTGAGTCATTCTCATTTCACACCTCTTTGTCTGATCTCTTTGAAAAGTTCTATCCTTTGAAATTCTTGAAGACAATATCCTCTGATTTTTGTAGAGAGTTTTCTTAAGAAACTTCAATTATCTAAAATGTAATTAACTATAAGGGCTTGCCTTTATTGGAAACTTTAAAAAACCCAGCTTAATATAAACCCTAGTTAATTTTTTGTATTAAATAGGAGAACTTGTTGGTCAACATAAAATGGTTTCGCAGACCAAGTGGATGTCTTATATTTTTTAGTTTATTTGATTGAGCCTCACCGTCAAGCCATGTGTCTATCATTCGAGATGGATACATAGCTGATGGTGTGGCACTCTTTCATTTAAACTATGAAAGATATGACATCGGTTCTATTTCATATTTTTCTAAAATTAAACATATATGTAAATTAAATGTCCCTCCAAAGCAGGTGGCGGGATTCCGATTCCAGTGACCGAAAGCTTCCACAAGTCTCCCCTAAAATTTTATCGATAGCTTATTGTGACTCTACTGGGGAATGGTTCTCTCTCAATTTAAATCAGGGAATATTATCTTCATACATCGGTAATGTGCCCATGTCCCTTATCGACCAAATTACCTTTCTCCCATTGACATGCTTCACTCATTTCTTTCTTGGGTAAGTACCTTCAACTCCTCCAGATTTCAAGACCGTTTGTTTAATCACCTTTAGACAGAGAGGCTCATGAGTCCATTGGGATTTTTATCTTTTGTGTGGGGTCGGACTCCCAATAGGTGTGTTGTTGGACTAGTTCTGCCTAGGCATTGTGCGTTGTAAAGTTGGTCCCACACTGGGTCCAAAAATTTACATTCCACTTCATTTTCCCTCTCGAGTTTGGTTTGTTACTTTGCAAATTAAATCGAATTGTATCATGCTGCGCTTGCTCTTTAACCTTTCTTATTTAATTAATTAAATCCCTCTACTTTCAAACTACTTTTACTAAATTTTAAAATCTTCACAAACTAAAACTTATATAAAGAATGCCCAGTCTACGGATCGGCCTTAGTTAATTTTTAGTGTTTGCACTAGAATTACAAGGCGTTGGCCAAATAACTAACTCCAGGGCATTCTTTTTGAAGCTGTTGCAATGGTGTTCCTGAAGTTCACTTTCTCCTGCAAATTGCCAACTAACCGCAATGCTCGCAATATCGCTCCCAACATCAAATTTGGAATTGGATTTGATGAACTGGAAGTCATTCTCGGAAAAGCCCCATTCATCATAATGAAGGTCGCAACTCCAAAAGATCAAGAGCCTACCATTAAATTTAACCTGAACTGTCCCCAAGATTTCCCTTCTTGTAAAAAGATGAAAGTTGCTGCTCCCCATTACCTGCTAAGTTTGTTGTTTCCTTTTTTTGTCAAAGGAAAAGAGGTTATGATTGTTGAAGATACAACTGAAGGATTCACCATCCCACCATCGGTATTTGAAATTGGTTCTAGTTCGATGTCTGCACCATTAACTTAATCTCATAGAAGGAACAACAGCCAAAAGGCTCGAAAGGCTGATAAAGTAGAAATTCCAGAAAAGATACCTATTGATGAATTTCCTCATGAGGAGGAATTTGAATTACTTGAAGCCTCTTCGCTCCTGTGAGGAAGTAGGTTTCACCCTTTAATGAATACCAATGGATATGAAAGTATTCAAAAGATTGTTGCTACCTTACAATCATTTCATGGTCATTGTGAGAAGAGGAAGAAGTCTATTCCTATCACTAAAGTCCATATAGTGTTCTAGAGATTGGCCACTAAAGAAGGATGTTAAATCATTGAGCTACTTAAATGAGTGGGATGCGCAGTGTCCCCTCAAATGAAGAAAGAGATTTTAAGGGATGCCCGATCTATCCAACAATCTCAGAAGTCAACTAAAGCTTTTTCAGTCCATATTCCAGCCATATTTCATTTTGGAAGTTGAGTTGATACTTCTGTTACTACTACATATTTTGCTACTATTGCTGCTCCAGGTTTTGCAGGACGTAGACCAGTCAAGTCACGTCTGGGTCTAAGGATACCATCAATTGTTGCTCGTAAGATAGCCCCAAAGAGGGAGAGGATAAAGAAATCACCCAATACTACATTTGGTCTAGACCGCTGGGAGCATGACTCTCTTCGGCATACCAATGCCTCCGTTGAGACACCTCGTCTCAAGACATCACCGCCAAAGAAAAAGGTATGGATACCAAAGGTCGTCATACCAATATGGTTTAATGAGCCCGTAGGGCAAGAATATGGAATTAAGCAAAGGTCCAAAATATCAAATATAGTTGCAGATATTTCTATCAAGTTTGTTGAAAAAGTGGAGGACGTTCAGGAAAATCCTCCAGATCTCAAAACAATTTAGGAAGCGGTTATCGAAGAGAAAATTGAAAAGCTTAGGGCTGAAATTTGTGAGTTATCCAAAGAGCATGGAGTAGCCATTGATGATGATGAAGATTTTAATTTTAATGATTTTCTTGATGAGGATTTCATGGATGTTCATTTCATCGAGACTAGATCCTCTACATCTACGCGTGATGTCTAACCTCTCGTTGAAGGGAACACTACAGATGATTTGCGCAGGGTCATTTTATTAAGAGATGAACAAATTAGTCAAATGAAAAAGAAAATTGAGGAGATGGTCTCCACCATGGCCGCCATGGCTAAAATTTACAAAAAATCCCAGTCACAGTAGGTAGCTTCTCCAGGAGTCAACCAGCTGGAAATAATTCATATTACCAATAAAAGGAGAGAAGTTGCCTCTGCCAATGGCGAGGACCGGCAAAAGAAGGACTCCTCACCAAGTACCATACCAGATAAAGTTATTAAGAAGTTGGTTGAACAAGTTTGGGAGGCTTTAGCCGAATCTAGGGGTTGTGCATTGATTTCGAGGGGTAGACAGGAGGTCACAAAGCTTTGCTCTTTCGACAGTTTGTCAGTAGCCTATCATGATTTACATTTGATTAGTATGTTGAGCTACCCAACGAATCGGTCAAGCCATTTGTAGAGTTAGAACAGTCATTTGGAAAGAGTTTTGCTAGAGCACACCATCATGTTTCTATTGGAGATCTCGTAGTGGAGAAGCAAAAGCCTAACTAGACCTTAGTGGATTACATCTTGTTATGGAGAAACCTTAGTATAAAATGTGAACCTCAACTACTGGAACAAAATGCGATTGAGATTCTACTCAAAAGCATCCATGGGCCAGTAGCTTTCATGCTTAGAGACTCACCATTAAGTCCTTCAAGAAGCTGTTAAGCAAAGCCAGCAGTTTACAAGAGCAAGTCAAGCATATGGATTCCCAATAGAAGCCAGAAAAGACTAGGATAACCAAGATATTTGAGAAGAAGTCTGGGACAGTGACAACTGTCGATAAGGGAAAACAACCAATAAAGATTTAGGCAGAACATTCTCACAAAAGTTCCCAATAATCATCACAGCATGCTCAGCACCAAACACAGTAGTATGACAAGTCTAGCCAACAGTCACATCAAGGGAGACCGTACCGAGTAGAAGGTAAAACGAGTCTAAATCTTTCATAACGAAAAAGGAGGATATATTTTTTCAAAGATGGGGTTGTGCCAAAGATGTTCAGAAACATAATGAAGAAGCCAGAGTTCAGATTACCAAATTCGAGAAAGCCTGAAGAAGTCGACAAGAAAGATTATCCAAATTACTGCCTATACCACATGATGTTGAGACATACAATAGAGAGCTATTTCATTTTCAAGGACTGGCTCAAGAGATATTTTAAAGAAGGAAATATAACAATCCCAAAGGAATAATTAAAAGAAAAAGAAAAAGGTTCTGTAAATACTATCTTGGCCAAGCCAATCACTCTAATAGATCCATATTCAGAAAAAGATGGATGGAGTATAGTTTGGATCAGGTCATCCAAGAAGATACTGGATCAGATTCGGACGGCTTAGTTTAGGTAGCAACTCAGAGTCACCATAAAAACCATCGCAACCAGAAGGAAAAGAGAAGAATGATGTTGTGAAGACCGATAGCATGGGGGTAGGATAGGAGCTGCCTCTTTTAGATTGGTTGTCTTTGATTCGGTGAAGAAAATCCTCGAACCTCTGACCATGTATGATTATCTTTTTGGCTTGCTGGGGTATTATGAATGTAATGATTATGATTTCAACTACATTTTAATTGTTTCTAGTGATAACGTGACTAACTTTGCTCAATCTAACTCTAATCTCGATTACCAAACTAATCCTCAAATTGTACTTAAGTCGATGAACCCATTAAAGAGAATGATGAAGATATCAATAACACTAGTTACAATAGAACCAGAAGCGAGGAGCCAGTCCTTGAGTGCCACGGTGCACCACTAGCTATCAACTTGGATCTCTCCGATCAAGAAGGAGAGACACCAGAAATCTATCTTATAACATCTCAAGAAGAAGAAATCAAAGAGATAAATCTAAGCAGTGGGAAAGTGTTACCCTCAAGGTCTGCTAAAATGGATAAAGGAAACAGATAGTCACTCAAGAAGAGCTACCTCCACCTCTGCTAGTGGAAGAACCACATAACCTAGTGATGATTGGAAGATTATATAAAGTGGATTATAACATGCTAGCTCATCTTAAGAGGTTGTCGACCAAACTAAGCATTTACGACACTCTAATCCTGTCAAAGGAGATGAGAGTGTCTTTGGTTACAGCCTTGCTAGAGCCACAGATTTGCTTAGCTCAATTTGTCAGCACATCGTAGGATGAAGTTTGTTCGTTAAAAGAACAACCTGGTATAACATTCACAGATGAAGGCTTGTTGCTCGACACTTATGACCAAAACCAACTGCTCTACATCTCCATTAATATCGGTAGATTTGTATTGTCTAGAGTTTTGCTAGATCTGAGAGCATCACATAACTTAATGAATCTACAGATATTGACATATTTGGATATTGAAGCTCAAGAACTTACAACTGATAAAATGATGTTAAGAGGATTTAATCATAAGGGAGAAAGAGCCCTTGGATTAATTACACTATTAATCAAAGCTCGAGAACTAGTAAAAACTATAAAATTCCACATCATTGACTTAGAGACCTCTTTCAAAGGTTTACTTAGATTACCATGAATTTACGAGCATAATATGGTTCTGTCGTCTCTAACTAAATGCATCAAATATTTCAAAGAGGGGCAAGAGCATTATATCACGGGAGATTTACAACCTTTTTCAGTTCATGAAGTAGGTATCCATGAAGATTCCACCTACTACGCACCTCCAAAAAGAAATATGTTTTCTAGAGAAACTGCTGAAAATGAAGTACAAGATTCTGAAGAATCACAAAGAAGAGGCCATTCAACTCTACTTCGATGATCTACTACTGTCTCTTCACAACAAGCTAGTAGAGGATCTCTTAGCCCATACACCTAAGATCGAGGCCAGATATGTGGACGAGGAAGAACCAACACAATTTTTGAACAGACTAGGCCAACCATCAACATCGACATGGAAGAAAGTTCTGATGAAGAAAGCTCCGAGGATGAAATGATGATGATAAAATAGAAGGAACCACAATGTGAAATTTCCTTGGAAGATGTGGAAAAAGATGAATATGAGTCGATGTATGATTGAATCAACCACTACGTGAATGCCATGACCCCTACTCTAATCCACCCTCAAACGCTTGAGATTTTAGAGGTCAAGTTAGTCTGTAGCATTGGTTCAAAGCCAATCTAGATTTACCATGCTTCCCCTTCTACTAGTTGTGAAAATCATGTGAATTTAGAAGAGGATTCTGATGAAATAATGGAATTACCGTTGGTTACTTTTCTTCTTTTGTACAAAAATTAATTCAACAGTGATATGTGCCAAAAAAAATTCCAAAAGATAAGCTAAAATTTTTTGAAAAGTTGTGAATTGTTAAAAGTTGAACTCCTAACTCAAAAGAAGGTCATGGATTTTGTACTGTAGGACTAATCAATGACTCAAAAGTTTGCATGGTTGTTACTAGTGAATTGGAAGATGATTGTCTGGATGTATAGGATGACTCTCAAGATTAGTTAATAGATGATGCTCCAATGGATTTTGAAGAAGAGA
Organism: Phalaenopsis hybrid cultivar; assembly: GCA_002079205.1. Taxonomy (NCBI): domain Eukaryota; kingdom Viridiplantae; phylum Streptophyta; class Magnoliopsida; order Asparagales; family Orchidaceae; genus Phalaenopsis; species Phalaenopsis hybrid cultivar. Next base: position 213,838 of record JXCR01104867.1, on the reverse strand, counting down.
TTAAGTCAACAATGGATGAATTAAAAGAAATCAACTTCAGGATAGAGGACCAGTCCCGACCCACCTTTATAAGTTCTCTGCTCAATAAAGAAAAATCAATAGAATTTATAGAATTATTGTTAAAATTTAAGGATTGTTTTGCATGGAGTTATGATGAAATGCAAGAGGTGTCAGAAGAAGTTACAGTTCATAAACTCAAGGTGGGAAAAGATATGATACCAGTACAATAAGCTCCCAATAAGAGCTGTCAGAAGAAGTTACAGTTCATAAACTCCCAAATGATACCTGTAAACTATATGAACAATAACTCTTAATGGTTTGTGGAATGAAGATAGTGTGTAGCAAAATGAATTGTGGCAATGAGAAGTTAAGAAGATTCGATTAGAGTCCAAAAGTCCTCTTTTTTTTATCAATTTCGGCCTTATATAGAGCCTCAAGTCGGTTCTTCAATAGGTGCCTCCAAAATCTCTTTAAAAAGTGTCTAAATATGTTGAATCTTCTAGAATCGGTGGCTAACTGACATTGTCGTCGTCGACGCTGAGTAAAATTTAATGTCTATTCTGTTGGTATGCACCTTCGGCGCTGCCCTTAGCATTGTTGGCGCTGAGTATTTCTTCAAAAATGTCATTTTGACTCCAAATTCCATCCTTTTTGCTTCCTTTTTGCTTCAAGTCCTAAAAATCAACAACCTACAAGAAAACATCAAAATACCTTACATTAAATTGCAAGTCACAAAAAATGAGTATAAAATATAGGTCTAAAAATGCATATATTTTTGGTGTATCAGAACTGCAGGAGTCACTTAGAGGTTTGAAGGTTTATGGACATCCAAAAGGATGGGTTCAATGGACTGCAAATTTTCAGCTTGAAGGTTTAAGTGTTTAGGAGGTTGTTAAATTTTATTGGCAACTCCAGTGTAATTAGTTCTTCTAGTTTCAAATTGTGTTGGGGCAGTGGGAGGTTGTAATTCCCGTTGATCCACTGCTGCTAGACTTCCTGTATGCACTTGGTCAGCTACAATAAAAGTAATATCATCTTGGTTAGTAGTAAGTTGTTTTTTCTTAGAGCTTGGATGGAGTCTGTAGCATCTATCTTGTGTATGGCCAACCATTCTACAATGTGGGTAGTAGTAACGCCTTTTTTCAATTACTATCTTTTGCCAATGTCCCTCTTTCTGAGTCCCTAGCCAAATTTCCTCTAACTCGGGTAGGGTAATATCCCTCTCTACCAAGATTCTAGCCACATAAGGCCTAAAAAGGTTATAGGTGGGGAAGTCCATCTTCAGAAGTCTTCCCAAAGCTAGTCCAATGTTAAATAGAACTTTATGGTTGAAGAAATGCAGTGACAATGCTAGTAATTTAAACCAAATAAGTACTATAGAGGGCTCCTTACTAGGACCAAAGTTTGGAGTCCATTTAAGAAGCTTCATAGCTATTCCCTCCATTAGGACTTTTTGTTTAGCAAACAGTCTTGCATAGTCTTCTTCCAAAGCCAACTTAATCATAATGTGTCTTACATCAACCAAACCCAACTTTTAAGCTCTAGTAAATGGGAAACCTTCAAATAATCTTCTCGCAATTTCCATCTTGAGATGACAAAGTTGAAATTTACCAAAGAGGATAAATTTGCAATCAACCTGAAGAGAATGGAGTTCTTCCACATTGTAGAAAATGGTTGGTTTGCCATTTTTAACCCCAAGTGGATTAATGAGAGAGCAAACTTCCTTACCCAATGCAGTATCATGAAAGTTCTAGGGGAACACCAGAACCTTAGCATCAAGAGAAGAGTCCTATCCTTTGCCAACCACCCCTGCATAAGTGGCTTTAGTCCATTCAGAGTTAGCCAGTGTATCAATGGGATTAGTTTGAGCCATGACTACAAAAATCCAGCTCAAAACCAACCAGATAGCAGCTTCCACCACTCAGCTCTTCCAGCAGCCCAAGCAATGGAACAGTAACAAATTTGAACTACCAAGAGCCCGGGAAGACAAACCCCAGACCCTCAGGAGCAGCATAGAGAAGTGAGAAGGCCACAGTTGCTAAATTATTTTAGAGACTTTAGACCTTTGAGTACTACCTTCCACCACTGTCACCATCCCTGCAAAAACTCTAGCAGAGCACCAACCTTAGCCGCCGTAGCTCCTATCTTCATATATATA
>JXCR01104867.1:167916-209512 GCA_002079205.1 Phalaenopsis hybrid cultivar | reverse complement strand
TCGGATTATATATATATATATATATATATATATATATATACCCCTCAATTTCTATGTATTTACATATTTAACGCCTATACTTCAGATTTTACTTATATGCCACCTAGCTTATGCATGAAAAGATGTATTTTACTTTAAAAATGTTAAACTAGTGGTATTTTGTTGTGATATGAAAGATACGTGCTGGCAAATATGTAAAAACTAATGTCTAACTGTCATAAATGTAAATACATGGGAGTTCAATGGTTTTTATATAAATGCGCCATAAAATTATACAAAAAAGGTGAAATAGATCGATTCCCCCAAAGAGTTGAAAACCCTTGTGTGTTTGCTTCTGATTTGAAGAGCCCGCACCACGGGATTTGAACCCCCCGATCCGAGGGACTTACGCCAGAGGCCGCACCAATGAGCCAGGTCATTCACAAAAAAAATTAAACGCCATAAAATTATCCTTAAAAAAGTATAAATTATGCAGATATCAGGACGAAAAAATTGAAATGATTTGTTGTATAGAATAATTAAAAAAAAAATTAAGTTCCACACTGAACAAATTCATCTCCATCCTTACCAATCTTTCCTTCACATAAGAAGAGGGGGAGGGGTCCTCAAGGCATCACGCAATTGGCATGAGATGGGCACAGTAATATTATATCTCTGAAACTTAGGCTTTTTTTGGTAGGTTCATGTTGGGTGAATGACGACAATAGATGATACAAAAACTTTTACATGATACTGCAACTTTTCATTGCCAATTCTATCTTAAATTTAGTTTAAGAATTTTCTCAAAATTATTCGCTTTTATTTGGTCATTAGAATATTTAATGGGTAAGTTTATTGGACTTGCGGTATTATGATTTACATACAATATGATATATTTCGTCCACCAATTAATATTGATATGGACCATGACTTGCTATATATGGACAAGCGTGCTCACAGCATATCTGTGTCTTACTCATTTATCTTTGATACATCTCTGATAAATTTCTATCATTCGACATGAATCTTCAGACATCTATCCCATTTATGATATATGAGTCATACCTAACACTTATTATTCTTAATGATCATGAATTGCTATTAGCAAAGGGGATTTTTATTGTCTTTACATTTCATGAAATCCAAAGGACAAGTAAATAGGCAACATGTCTCTCACAAAAAGCATAATTTTTTTCTATATGAAAAATTTTTGAAAGGAGAGGTCATGCCCACGTTGACGGCAATAAAAAAATAATATTAAAAAGCTTAAGTTATTAGGTAGTGTTTGATAAAGGTGGTGGAAGATGTAGCCAAAAATAAAACGCGGTGGCAAATATCGCTATCAATGAAAGGGAGATTAGGGTTGGCAGTGATTGACAGGGAGCGATAGCACATGCAGTGAGCAATTGATGAGCGTAACTTCTGAAATTGGGCAAGTCCTAAAATATTCCCTCATGACTATTGAGTCCCAAAATGTTCACTCATGACTATGTTTTTGTTGAAATGTAGAAGCAAAGCAAATGTGTATCATAATTTCTTGAGTGCTTCATGGTATGATATAGTGTCAATGAAACACTCACTTCAATTCTAATCACTTAATAATCGAATTTCATTTTGATTCCTTAAATTATCTTATGAAGTTTCTTAATAGAGTTTTGAGTGTTTAATTTAGGCATGTTTATACTCGGATTAAGTTATTTTGAGATTATTAAGGTTGTCTTGTCGAGATGCTCATTTTAACTATTTGTTATTTAAACAATTGTTTGAGCGCCAACACATATATTTTTAATATGGAGATATTTTGATATAACAAAATTACATCAAAATTTGTACTTGATGAAATGTATTTCTTAGCGACACATTATTATTTATCAATATTGACATAATTTTATCTATTATTTATTAATTCATTCTAATTCGTATTATATAAAGATTTTTAAAATGACCTATTAAAATGAGAATTAGTGTTATGTGTGTGGAGCCAAAGCATCCTAAGCAACAGAATTGCCGACGCACCATTGCTACGCATGAGAGCTAGGTGGGATACTACAACTTTTTGATGTAGCCAGCCTTCTTCAGTTTTTGGACTTCCGTTGTTATCGATTCGACGAAGTTTTTGCGGTTGATCAGAGTTTTTGTTGTACTGGCCAAGTGAATGGGTTGATATTGAGTCGATGACATGTGACATTAATCGAAACTCCAGTCATTTCCGCAGTTGTCCAAGCGAACAAATCCCGGTGTGCATGGGGAGTTCGGATCAGTAGATCCATGTGTCCTGCATCAAAGTTTTTACTTAATAGAAAATATTATCGGGTTCATTCTCATCATTTGTGTGCATCTGAAGGATAGTTTCATGGGTCTCAAAACCCCCTTCCCATCGTTTATGTATGTCGAGCGGATTGTGGTCGACATGAGTGACTGCTCGACGGTAGCAGTTCTTCGAATGTTCTAGGTTCCCTCAGACCGTGATTATCGTCCCGTCTCCAAGAAATTTCACATCCATGTGGTAGGTTGACGCCACAGCTTGATAGTTATTTTGTAGTGGCTGGCCGGAGATCGAATTGTAAGTTGGTAGCATTCCACCACCAAAAAGTTCTCCGTGTTGGTCAAGTATTTTTCTCGCTCCCCTCATGAGATGGTTAGTGTGACTACACCCAAGGCTTCTTTTCTCTCACCAGAGAAGCCGAATAATGACCATTCGGTGTTCCCAACCGGTCGGCTTTGAGTCCCATTTTTTCAAACACTATTTTGAACAGAATATTGATTGAACTTCAAGTGTCAACCAATATGCTACCCACCTGGTAAGCTTTTATGAGTGTCATAAAGACGATTGTCACATTATACGTGTTTCCTTTGGGGGAGATTTTCATCTGTAAAAGTAATTGGATAATGAGTACGAGTGTAAGAGGTGACATAATATGCCTCCTCTGACCTGTCTCTCTTTAAGCTAGACAGTCAGGGTAACCCTCCACCTCAATCGAAGATAGTTGGAACAATTCTAGCTAGGTCAATTTCGTTCGCCCAAACATGCCCATATGCGGGCTCCTCAGCTGGGGCCTTCTCCTATCGTTATGTGTGCTCCAACTGCGACAAACTTTTTTAGCTTTCCAGTCCTGATTAATTCCTCCACTAGGTTTTTGAGATGACGACATTCCTCTATGTCTTGCCCATGTTCCCGGTGGTAGGAACAATATTTATTCGAATTTTGAAAGCTTGGTGCAGTTTTCATTGGAGGGGATTTCTTGAAGCAATCCTTATTTTGAATGGTCTGGCTAGCTCAGCCATTGACACATTCATAGGGGTCGTACCTTCCATTTTTCAGCATACGAGTGGCTACTCATAGTACGGAGTTGTCCTTCGGTCAGGATGGTACCTCTAACCCTTGTCAACTCGGTTGCCTCCCCTGTTATCACTGGAGTGAGGATTGTCAATTGATTGACTGTCGAGAGCTCGATCGCCCTTCGGTCTCTTCCCATCATCTCGGCCCTTTTTCTTCTGTGATCGACAGTCAGCGACTCTGATTTTCCTTGCGAGGACTCCAGAAGGCCTTCCTTGACGACAATTTGGTTGTTAGCCAACTCCAAGACCTCCATGAAGATTATTGGTTTAAATAGGTTCAGGTCATATTTGAATCACTTCCTGCAGATTCTCTGCTCAGGCGGTCTGAGCGATGAGGGACTACAAATTGCTTACCTCTAGCAGTGGCTGGCCGAAGATCGAATTGTAAGTTGGTAGCATTCCACCACAAAAAATTTCTCTATGTTGGTCAAGTATTTTTCTTGCTCCCCTCATGAGATGGTCAGTGTGACTACACCCAAGGCTTCTTTTCTCTCACCAGAGAAGTCGAATAATGACAATTCGGTGTTGTCGACCGGTAGGCTTTGAGTCCCATTTTTTCAAACACTATTTTGAACAAAATATTGATTGAACTTCAAGTGTCAACCAATATGCTACCCACCTGGTAAGCTTTTATGAGTGTCATAAAGACGATTGTCTCATTATACGTGTTTCCTTTGGGAGAGATTTTCATCTGTAAAAGTAATTGGATAATGAGTACGAGTGTAAGAGGTAACATAAAATGTTTTCTCCGATCTGTCTCTCTTTAAGCTAGACGGTCAGGGTAACCCTCCACCTCAGTCGAAGATAGCTGGAACGATTCTAGCCAAGTCGATTTTGTTTGCCCGAACATGCCCATCCACGGGCTCCTCAGCTGGGGCCTTCTCCTATCGTTGTGTGTGTGCTCCAACTACGACAAACTTTTTTAGCTTTCCATTCTTGATTAATTCCTCCACTAGGTTTTTGAGATGACGACATTCCTCTGTGTCTTGCCCATGTTCCCGGTGGTAGGAATAATATTTATTCGAATTTTGAAAGCTTGGTGTTGTTTTCATTGGAGGGGATTTCTTGAAGCAATCCTTATTTTGAATGGTATGGACTAGCTCAGCCATTGACACATTCAGAGGGGTCGTACCTTGCATTTTTCAGTATACGTGTAGCTGCTCGTAGTACGGAGTTATTTTTCGGTCAGAATGGTACCTCTAACCCTTGTCACCTCGATTGCCTCCCCTGTTATCACGGGAGTGAGGATTGTCAATCGATTGACTATTGGGAGCTCGATTGCTCTTCGGTCTCTTGTCGTCATCTCGACCCTTTTTCTTCTGCGATCGACAGTCAGAAGACTTTGATTTGGCTTGCGAGGACTCCATAAGGCCTTCCTCGACAACAATTTGGTTGTCAGCAAACTTCAAGACCTCCATGAAGATTGTTGGTTTAAATAGGTTGAGGTCATATTTGAATCGCTTGCTCAAGATTCTCTGCTCAGGCGGTCTGAGTGATGAGGGACTACAAATTTTTAAACTCTAGCATTTCTTTCTAGAAGCAAGTGATGTAAGCCCACAGTCTTTCATTGTCTCCCTACTTGATATAGAGCAGTGCTTTTGTATCCTTTCTTGACTTTTGCACATTAGGAAAAGGAGTGTGAAAGAGCTTTTGGAACAAGAAGAAGGACGGGACAATTCCATCTGTCACGCTATTAAACCACATAAGCATGGTCATAAAAACCTATCACTTCATGGCATCATTGATCTGTAGTACTCCAACTGATGACTTAAAAGAAGCTAGATGGTCAGCTAGGTCACTCAAAATGTGAAATTCTCAGCTTCATTGGGGGTACAGTTTCCAGGATTCTACTGAAGAAAGTGTTGGCTGCAGCTGGCCGAGCGAGCACTCTCACTCAATTGGCCCGATGTTGGACTAGTGGCTTAGATGTTGAGTTGTTTGTCAGTTGGGAATCTCCTGGCCCTTCGGTTGATTGACAATCGACCGACTATTGGGCGCTGGTGGATTGTCAAGGGGAGCTCTTTGGGGGCGAGTTCCCCGAGACTCTCCCTCCAAGGGTAGTGGTTGGACATTCTGCAGAGTCATGGTCGCCTGGAGAGCCTCGAATTGGCCCATTATTTGAGCTCGCAACTTTGGGGCCTCCTTCTGTATGTCTTGATGTATTGTCTCTCATTGGATTCCATGGATGGCACGCCTCTCTACGAGATTCACCATCATAATTTGCTATGCTTCTCGTATGTGGCATGTCTATAGTCACCACAACACTTTTAAAGTGTTGAATCCAAACTTGTATTTCGCGAACACACACTCTGAGAATTAGACCTAAGAGAAGGAGAACGAGGGGGAGAGAGACAGAGAGCAGTGCCGACAGAATTCTATGGAGGAAAGTCANTTGATGTATTGTCTCTCAATTGGATTCCATGGATGGCACGCCTCTCTGCGAGATTCACCGTCATAATTTGCTTTGCTTCTTGTATGTGGCATGTCTATAGTCACCACAACACTTTTAAAGTGTTGAATCCAAATTTGACTTTCGCGAACACACACTTTAAGAGTTAGACCTAAGCGAAGGAGAACGAGGGGGAGAGAGAGAGAGAGAGAGCAGTGCCGACATAATTCTATGGAGGAAAGTCGGGGTAAGAAGTCATTTTATTCACGGTTAAGCTCTCTATTTATAGGAGCCCACTTATATAGCTATGGAAAGGTGAGACGGTCATCGAAACCATCTTTAATACAATTAAAGTGCTAATTAATATCATATTTATATTATAATTAGAATGTGGTACGACGATGATTGACGGACCGACTTGCTTCGACTCAGTCAACCGAAGCGATCGCCGAAGCGATCGCCTGCGTGATGATCTTTTCTGCCCAGGTAGATCTGTCAACGAGCCACGATCGGTCAGCCTTTTAGGAAGCTTCGATAGTTGGAGCCGTAAAGAAGTCTGTCGGTTGGAGCCATCAGTACTAAGTGTCAGTTGACTCGATCAGGTTGTTGATCATCAGATGACCAGTTCAAATCAAGCTCTTTGAACTTCAATGTTTTGATTGTTGAGCCATCATCCTTAGCCATCTATTGTCTTTATAATTTGTGTTGACAATTTTAGTGCATACAAGAGGTTTAATATGATGTTTTTTTTTATTTTATTTTAAAAGGAGTAAATAATTTCTCCATTAATCGTAATATTCAACCCCAATAATTTATTCAACAGTTTGGGGCTTCTAAGTCATGCATGCCGAATCACTTCACACTAGTTATGATCAAAAGTAAGAGAAAAATAGGCTCCAAATTTTTTTAAAGCAAATATAACGCATAAATAATCAATTATTTATGAATTTTGAAATGAATTATGAAACATTTAGTGATGATATCGTCACTCAATTTATTTTCTTAGATAGATTTATACTGGCTTTCTAGTCTATTAGATTTGATGCGTTGTCAACAATTTTTCATCATCTAGCACGATTCATGATGTATTTTTTAAGTAACGAATATTTACAATTCAATTGGAGGCCTGTTTTTAACAAATTTATAATCAAGTTGACCATCTCGACAAGATAATATCAAAGTTGATTTGCTCCGAGTCCAATCAAATCCAGATCAAGCCATTAAAGCTCATTTGGAAGTTTTGGATCATCAATTGAGCGGTCATATAAAATCCAATGTTGACATAATTATAGTTAAATTGAGTGTCTCGACGAGAGAGATTTTAAAAGTCTAAGCCATCTTAATTTTGAGGTCATTAAGGTTGTTAAATCATTGAAAAATTTCTTATGATCAAGGGGATTTAGGATGGGGCGTCCGATCAGATCATTATGGGAGTGATTCATCAAATGATCAAAATGTCACTCCCCCTAGGTTATGATAGACTCCCTCTCTTCACTTGAGGGGAGATAAAAATGAGTCAAATTTCAATATTGTTCTAGATTGAAGACTCGTCGATAACTTCTGACTTTCGTAATTGTCAAAGCCATCAACCACCGTCCCCGGTCACCTTCAACCACCACCAACCGGCCACCGTTGAACACCGTCCCTTGCTCACCAACATTAATGAACTTTGTTTGTTTAAAAAGCTTCCCGAATTCGGTGTAACTAAGTATCATGAATGTGGCTTAACAAAACATCTTGAATTCCATGTAACAAATAATGTTGTATTGAAGATTTTGCAATAACTTATGGCGACAATTGCTTACGATTATCATATTCAGAATGGGATGACTTTTGTCGGCTTCTAAAATTTTCTCGTTATATTTTAGACCAACAATTGATGTCTTTGGTGTCAAATAGTAAACCCGAGAACAGTGTTGCATTCATCAACTAGTGTAGCACCAACTACAACCTATGCGACTTATTACTGTCTTTGTAGCTAACTGCTATTGTAGTTATCAACCACAGTCTAGTGACTAACAATGACCTACATAGCTAACTGTTACTATAACTATCAATTACAGTTTATGTAGATAACTACTGTTGCACCTACCAACTACAACATATTTGACTAGCTATGACCAACATAGCTAACAACTATTGCAGATATCAACTACGGCTTGTGTGGCTAACTGATTTTGTAACTTCTCACTATTATATCTATGACCAACTAACTCTATTGCAATCACTAACTACGATCTTTGTAGTCAACTAATAATATCGCAGTCATCGACTACGGCTTATGTGGCCGACTGAAGTCATTATAATTTCTAATTATGGCTTTTGTGGTCAAGTTACACTTTTATATCCACCTCCAACAATCTTTTGGCCATCTGACATTATTGCAGCCACATACTATATTCTTTGTGGCCAACCTTCATTATTGCGGACTAATAATTTATAATCATACACATAAACATGTTGAGGGCAAAATTTTTAATTTAATATTCTCCCAATTCGGTGAGCTGAGATCATCTGAAAAGGATGTTGGTTGACAAAAACAAACAAGATGAACTAAACCTCACTAATATGCTCTAAAATCACGGCCTTGTTTAAAAAATCCAGCAATGAGGTCTGTGACGATGGCAACTTTATGAAACTTTAAGATTTAAAATCTCAAGCCAAAAAGCAAACGGAAGTCTTTGGCCTTTTAGCTGTGGCACAATCACTTTCAAACTTGACGTGTGTTTAAAGGTGGATTATGACTCGACGTAGCACGGCAAGAGTCGTCTGTACATGGCCATAAATGTGGCGAAAAGAAATGCTTCGATTGTCAATTTGATGATAGAAACTGTGCGCTTGTGACTCAGATGGCATTTGTTTTATATTCAATTTTCAAGCATGCCGACAATTTTTATTTTGAGTTATTAGATTATGTGTTAAAATAAATGTGGGGATTTTTTTTTTTTCCTTGGCAATGACTAAAATAATGCTCATAAATACGCGACGGTAAAATAATATATTAATATTTTAGTGTTGTACGAAGATTTATCGCACATAGAGGTAAAAAAAATTGACATAAAAGTTTTATTTGGAAAACCTGAAAACCCGACTATTGTGAGGAAAACCAGACAGTAGGAGTTGTACGACAGAAAATCTGCTGTAATTGTCTTTAGTGGCGGCGACCAAACGACGCTAGTCTGGAAGGCATGAGATTCAGCTCGATGAGATGTTTGATTTAACTATAAATTTATCAAGATCAGAATTCATTTGACCATTCAATTGTTCATCTAAAACCTTTAAGTGTGTTTAAATCGGTTGATGTGTACTTGATCGGATTCAAATCAATTTTGATTTTATTGGGCTTAGCTCGTCGAGAGAATCAGTTTGACTATAAGCTTGTCAAAAAACTGGGCTTCGAATGATCTTGAAGTTCAATCTACAACGAATATTGTTCAAAATGCTACAAGATTTGAGTAAGAGTAAAATTTTTTTTAGGACATCAATTTTAAAGCCAAGTGACAAAGGCATCGAATGTTGGTTGTTGGTATGCTAACAACTAAAGACCGACTGGATGGTACTTGGAAGTAGCGGTGAGGTGTAGTGGTCATGCTAGGACAGTGACACACGAGAAAGTCTCGAATGGCCTATTGGTTGAGTTTGCAAGCTAAATTTTGTTACACATTCTTGTTGCTTTGGACCAAATATCAATATGTTTCAAATCTTCTATAATTCAAATATTTGGTACTATTTTAATTCAAAATATTGAACCCTAAAATGCTTCAAGGAAGAGAAATTATATATATATATATATATATATATATATATAANCAGGCTTTCTTAAAAAATAAATCTGCGCCTTATTGGTCCAAATATGATATATATTACTATTTTATTAAAGAATAAATATATATTTTTATACATAAATTTATCATATTAAAATATTATAAATGTAAATATTAAACTTTAAATTCTAAATGTATAAATACATAAGTTATATATATATATATATATATATATATATATATATATATATATAGACAATTTTAATCAAAATATGATTTAAGGTTAGGGGTTTAACTGAAAAAAATTGCAATGGGCGGGATGTTGGTCCTGCTCGGGCTCCTTGGCTAATACCTATTCTAGCTCAAATTAGACTTTGAATTTAAAAAAAATTGATCGTGTTGAAACTTAATTTGTTTAAAATTATAAATACAATGAAATAAAATGTTCGAACTCAAACTAAAAACTGCAAATAACTTTGATTTCAATAAAGCCACATTCAAACTGGCCAGGTAGATGAGACGAATTGAACCAAAAGGAGTTAAATCAAACCCATATCATGTAGCTGTTGAGCAATTTTTTAGAGTATGGGAGAAACTTTTGTGGTTTACAAATATTATCACAGTTCGTGCACCTTTTAACTCCGGTGTCAATGGCCTTGATTTGACTCTAAAAATGGCTTAACGGTTTGATATGTATTTGATTTGACTCATATCGGACTAATTTTGGTGTCATTGTGTTCGTCTCTTTGAACTTCGTTGTTTGAATGTAAGTTCGTTGAAATTGGAATCGTGGGTGCTTTTTAATTTGAGTTTGAATATTTTTTGTTCAAAAAATTACTTTTAGATTTCTGCCACTCCTTAAGATCTGTACCGAATGATAAAAACTCATTGAAGCGTATCAAGCCTAAAGACCCAAGCATATTAAAAAAAAAGACATTTTAATTAAATAAATTATTAAATTAATAGGCATTTTCAATGAAAATAAGCAAATTTTTTTCATTCATAAACATAAAGTGATTAAATCGAGAAGAGAGCAAGATTCACATAAAAGTACCTATTAATTAATCAATAATTAAGGCCTCATTTGATGGGGTTTTATCCTTCCGTAAAGTTTATTTAAAAGCTCTATCTAAAAAAACTTCGTCTTAAGGCGGGCACTGGTTCTTGTTCAGAAATGAAGGAGAATCTCAGTTGCGTAGAAAAAACGCTCAATGACCCTTCAAAATGAGAAAATATTACGTTCAGAGTACATACCATAATGACTCCAATAATACAACGATATTTGTAAAATGGTGGGATTGAATTTTTGCAAATTAAAAAAAAGAAAAAAGTTATTTTTTCAGTGACCCCACCTGAAGGCCATCCTATGGTATTCCAGTGGTATTTTGATGATATTATGGTAATATTCTTGTGGATTATAGTGATGTTTTAGTTGTATTTTTGCTGTATGCTAGTGTTATTATGATGGTCTTCTAGTGATATTATGACTGTATTATGACGGTGGTCGGAAGACCTCCCAGTGGTATTATGCTGATATTCTGGTGAGATTATTCTGGCATTTTGATGATATTCAAGTGATATTTTGGCGGTGCTTTTGTGACATTCTTATGATATTATGATCGAATTGTCGTGGTATTATGATGATATTATGATGATATTATATTAATATTATTGTGGTATTATGGTAGTTTGATAGTATTATGATTACATTCTGGTGTTATTCTTGGGTATTCTGGCGGTATTCTGCTGGTATACTAGAATATTAAATGAATATCACCAAAATATCGTCAAAATGCAATCATAATACCACTAAAATATCACAATAATACCACATGAACACCTAAAAAATATCATGAAAATACCAACAAAATTTCACAAGAATATCACTAGAATACTAAAATAACACCGTCAAAATATCACCAGAATACCACACAAATACCACCTAAATATCATAGAATACAATCATAATACCACAAAAATATCACCAAATATCACTATAATATCACAATAATACCACCAAAAATATCATCGGAATAGCATTAGAATACCACTAAAATATAATCATAATCTAACCAGAAAGCCACCTGGCGGCCTTGAGGCCAGGTCACTTGAAAAGATAGTTCTTTCCATACATTTTTTAAATTTACAAAAATCCAGTCCAATAACTTCACAAATAACATTATATTATTGGAGTTCTTATCATACGTACTCCAGACACAATATTTTCTCCTAATTCGAACTTCACAGCATCTGTCAAACCGCACGGAGAACCAAGCCTAAAGTCTTAAATCAGTATATTATTACATGTGTTTTAAGAGATATTTATTGTAGTGCCGTATAATCAGAGGTCAACCTATAACTTAATCGGCAATGCATCAATGGATCTATAATGCACAACATAAATGACATATTATAATACCATGCATTTATTACAAGGGAGTACCTGCATGTTATACAATTTCCATGTATTTATAAATCTAAAACTTAACCTTTGACGAAGAAAGTGACAGTAATATTTTTTATGTAATATTAAAAATTTGAGTATTACACATATTTATATAAGTTTTAAATATATAAATACACAAAAATTATATCGTACGTGTGGAACCAGTGTTTGGATCCTCTAAATATTTTATAATAGAAAAGAAGCTCTAAAAATATATTTCATCTTCCACCACTTCTCAGAGAAAAATATTACATCATGATTCTTATTGTAGAGCTATGTTCGAAGTCCACTTATATGTGGACATGTGGCTTCAAGAAAAAGTGCTCGCTTTCCTGTGATCCCGCCCGGTAACACGAGAGAATATTCCTCTTGTGTTATTCCATATTATTCATGTGTTATTGTGATGGTATTGATGTGTTATTGTGTTATTATAACATCGGAAATATTCCTATAACACAATAACACATGACTACCATCACAATAATACATGAATAAAGCGGAATAACACGAGAGGAATATTCACTTGTGCTAAAATATATTTTTTTTTTTTTTTTTCTGTCACCTCCACGTATTCTCATATGAGTGGACTCCGAACTTAAATTTAGGCTAACCTGATATAATATTTTTCCACAATAGTACGTACTTGGCAACATCCCACACAACAAATAATAAAATGAACGTTTTTTTCAGACAACACATAATTTAATAGAAGGATAAGATTCATTTTGTAAACTTTAAACGTGGGCCCGTAGCATGGAGATATCTTTGTCCCGTCATGAACAATTATGACGAGTGTAAAAAAAATATTTTAATATTTTGATTCCTCTCATCCTTGGCACTTTTGCATGATAAAATGCCATGGTTATTTAAGGTAAGTTTAGGTAACTCTTATTGTTTAAAGGAGTAGCCAACTATTTGCAGATTAAAGTTCTGTTTGGCGCAACTGTAGATTATTTATAATCTGATGATAAACAAATTATTCTGATAATTTGATAATCTGCAGAATAGTCTGGCTTACTGTTTTGAGCAGCTTATTCAGACTAACTTATTGGTATTTAAATGACATTTCAGCCTCTGTCTGATAAAACTGTTTGGGGCAGCTTATTCAGAATAGCTTATTGGTAGAGAAAAAACATATAGTGCAGAAACATACGATAATGACAGATCAGTTCTAAAAGATGTCATATAGTTCTCACACCCTAACGAGTACCAGGAGAACTAAAAAAATACAAATACAAGTACAACAACAAGAAGAAATATTAAAATAGTTAACTTCAGACTCGGGCTACACCGGTCATCATCTGCACTGTCAGTCTGAGAAAACATCGGATTTAACCAAGGAAATTGTATTGGCTATTATAATTTTTTTAAGAAAATAAATTAGAGCCTTGTTATCTAGAAATCATCATGCTTAGAGTTAAATCAAGTTATAAAATTTAATTTTATATTAAAAATAGATAACATGTTGTTTTACTGAATACTAAATAATAGGGTGCGGCACCACACGGCTATCCCAAACACACATTATTCTTTATGATTTCGTAGAGTCTTCTAAATGAGTATGAATAAATAACTACAAAATGTAAAGAGATGTCTTATTTTCAAATTCAGACGGAAAACTATATAAGACAATTTTTATTTTTTTTCGGAAAGGTAAGCAGAAAAGGTAATATGCTTGATTAGAACTCGTGTTCTTACGGTGGGAGATTATACTCTCAACCACAAGAAAAAGCTTCGTACAGAGCTACGGGCTCCAACCACGTTTTTTAAATTTAAAAAAAAATTAAATGTGAGGCACATTGACATACAATTTAGGGTAGTAATGATTTTAATTATTTCACCATATGCTGCTCTGTATATAGTGAACGTATGGAAAAATATTTTTCTCAACCACTATGTCTTGAATAACTGCGCTTACCCACAACATAATGGTCGAGGTTGTAACTTCCCACCGTGAGGTCGTCGGTTCAAATTACACATATTAACTTGTGGGCTAACCTTTCCCAATAAATAAATAAATAAATAATTTGTATAAGAAAATGAAGAAATTAAATAATCAGAGTTACTCTGCATTTAAGAGGCTTTAGATGCCACCCAAATTAGGCTCCGGTTGAAGAATTAAATTTTGATATTTAATGCGGCGAAACGAGCAATAAAAACTGTTTCNCCGGACAGGCTTGCTTCGGCTCAGTCAGCCGAAGCGATCGGCTGCGTGATGATCGCTTCTGCGGAGGTAGATCGGTCAACTAGTCACGATCGATCGGCCTTTTAGGAAGCTTCGATAGTTGGAACCGTAAAGAAGTCTGTCGGTTGGAGCCATCAGTACTAAATGTCGGTTGACTCGATCGGGTTGTTGATCATCAGATGACTAGTTCAAATCAAGCTCTTTGAACTTCAATGTTTTGATTGTTGAGTCATCATCCTTAGTCATCCGATATCTTTATAATTTTTGTTGACAATTTTAGTGCATACTTTAATATGATGTTTCTTTTATTTTATTTTAAAAGGAGTAAATAATTTCTCCATTAATCGTAATATTCAACCCCAATAATTTATTCAAAAGTTTGGGGAGTTATGATTAAAAGCAAGAGAAAAATAGGCTCAAATTTTTTTAAAGCAAATATGACGCATAAATAATCAATTATTTATGAATTTTAAAATGAATTATGAAACATTTTGTGATGATATCGTCACTCAATTTATTTTCTTAGATATATTTATACTAGCTTTCTAGTCTATTAGATTTGATGCGTCATTAACAATTTTTCATCATCTAGCACGATTCATGTTGTATTTTTTACATAATGAATATTTACAATTCAATTCGAGGCCTGTTTTTAACAAATTTATAATCAAGTTGACCATCTCGACAAGATAATATCAAAGTTGATTTGCTCCGAGTCCAATCAAATCGAGATCAAGTCATTAAAGCTCATTTGGAAGTTTTGGATCATCAATTGAGCAGTCATATAAAATCCAATTTTGATATAATTATAGTTAAATTGAGTGTCTTGACGAGAGAAATTTAAAAAGCCTAAGTTGTCTTAATTTTGAGGTCATTAAGGCTGTTAAATCATTGAAAAATCTCTTATGATCAAGGGGGATTAGGATGGGGCGTCCGATCAGATCATTATGTGAGTGATTCATCAAATGATCAAAATGTCACTCCCCATAGGTTATAATAGACTCCCTCTCTTCACTTGAGGGGGGATGAAAATGAGTCAAATTCCAATATTGTTCTAGATTGAAGACTCGTCGATAACTTCTGACTTTTGTAATTGCCAAAGCCATCAACCATGGTCCCCGGTCACCTTCAACCACCACCAACCGGCCATCGTTGAACACCGCCCCTTGCTCACCAACATTAATGAACTTTGTTTATTTATGAAGCTTCCCAAATTCGGTGTAACTAACTATCATGAATGTGGCTTAACAAAACATCTCGAATTCCATGTAACAAATAATGTTGCATTGAAGATTTTGCAATAATTGATGGCGACAATTGCTTGTGATTGTCATATTCAAAATGGGATGACTTTTGTCGGTTTCTAAAATTTTCTCGTTATATTGTAGACCAACAATTGATGTCTTTGGTATCAAATAGTAAACCCGAGAAAAGGGTTGCATTCATCAACTAGTGTGACACCAACTACAACCTATGCGACTTATTATTGTCTTTGTAGCTAACTGCTATTGTAGTTATCAATCACAGTCTAGTGACTAACAACGACCTACATAGCTAATTATTACTATAACTATCAATTACAATTTATGTAGATAACTACTGTCGCACCTACCAACTACAACATATTTGACTAGTTATGACCTATATAGCTAACTACTATTGCAGATATCAACTACGTCCTGTGTGACTAACTGGTTTTGTAGTTTTTCACTATTATCTCTATGACCAGCTAACCCTATTGTAATCACCAACTAGACCTTGGTGGTCAACTAACAATATCGCGGTCATCGACTACGGCTTATGTGGCCGACTGACGTCATTATAATTTCTAATTATGACTTTTGTGGCCAACTGACATTTTTATATCCACCTCTAACAATCTTTTGACCAGCTGACATTATTGCAGCCACATACTATAATCTTTGCGGCCAACCTTCATTATTGCAGACTAATAATTTATAATCACACACATAAACATCTTGAGGGCAAAATTTTTAATTTAATATTCTCCCAATTCGGTGAGCTGAGATCAGCAGAAAAGGATGTTGGTTGACAAAAAACAAACAAGATGAACTAAACCTCACTAATATTCCCTAAAATTACGGCCTTATTTAAAAAATCCAACAATGAGGTCTGTGACGATGGCAACTTCATGAAACTTTAAGATTTAAAATCTCAAGCCAAAAAGCAAACGGAGGTCTTTGGCCTTTTAGCTGTGGCACAATCACTTTCAAACATGACGTGTGTTTAAAGGTGGATTATGACTCGACGCAGCACGGCAAGAGTCATCTGTACATGGCCATAAATGTGGCGAAAAGAAATGCTTCGATTGTCTATTTGATGCTCGAAACTGTGCGCTTGTGACTCAGTTGGCATTTGTTTTATAATCAATTTTCAAGCATGCCGACAATTTTTATTTTGACTTATTAGATTNATATATATATTATATACAATTTTAATCAAAATTTGATTAAGGTTAGGGGTTTAACTGAAAAAAATTGAAATGGGCAGGATGTTGGTCCTGCTCGGGCTCCTTCGTTAATACCTATTCGAGCTCAAATTAGACTTTGAATTTAAAAAAAAATTGATCGTGTTGAAATTAATTTGTTTAAAATTATAAATACAATGAAATAAAATGTTCTAACTCAAATTAAAAACTGCAAATGACTTTGATTTCAATAAAGTCACATTCAAATTGACCTGTTAGATGAGACTAATTGATCCAATAGGAGTTAAATCAAACCCATATCATCTAGCAGTTAAGCAATTTTTAGAGTATGGGAGAAACTTTTGTGGTTTACAAATATTATCATAGTTCGTGCACTTTTCAACTCTGATCTCAATGGCCTTGATTTGACTCTAAAAATGACTTAACGGTTTGATATGTGTTTGATTTGACTCAGATTGGACTAATTTTGGTGTCATTGTGTTCGTCTCTTTGAACTTCTCTGTTTGAATGTAAGTTCGTTGAAATCGGAATCGTGAATGCTTATTAATTTGAGTTTGAATATTTTTTGTTCAAAAAATTACTTTTAGATTTCTGTCACGCCTTAAGATCTGTACCGAATGATAAAAATTCATTGAGGTGTATCAAGCCTAACGTCGGACCCAAGCATATTAAAAAAAAGAGATTTTAATTAAATAAATTATTAAATTAATAGGCATTTTCAATGAAAATAAGCAAATATTTTTCATTCATAAACATAAAGTGATTTAATAGAGAAAAGAGCAAGATTCACATAAAAGTACCTATTACTTAATCAAAAATTAAGGCCTCATTTGACAGGGCTTTATCGTTCCGTAAAGTTTATTTAAAAGCTCTATCTAAAAAGACTTCGTCTTAAAGCGGGCACTAGTTCTCGTTCAGAAATGAAGAAGAATCTCAGTTGCAGTAGAAAAACGCTCAGTGACCCTTCAAAACGAGAAAATATTACGTTCGGAGTACATATCATGAGAACTCCAATAATACATCGACATTTGGAAAATGGTGGGATCAAATTTTTGCAAATTAAAAAAAACGAAAAAAGCTATTTTTTCACGTGACCCTGCCTGAAGACCATCATATGGTATTTCAGTGGTATTCTGATGATATTATGGTGGTATTCTTGTGGATTATAGTGATATTTTAGTGGTATTTTTGTGGTATGCTAGTGTTATTATGATGGTTTTCTAGTGATATTATGACTATATTATGATGGTGGTCGGACGACCTCCCGGTGGTATTATGCAGATATTCTGGTAAGATTATTGTGGTATTCTAATGATATTCAGGTGGTATTTTGGTGGTGCTTTTGTGACATTCTTATGATATTATGGTCGAATTGTTGTGGTATTATGATGATATTATGATGATATTATATTGATATTATTGTGGTATTATGGTGGTTTGGTAGTATTATGATTATATTCTGGTGTTATTCTTGTGGTATTATGCTAGTATATTAGAATATTAAATGAATACCACCAAAATATCGCCAAAATGCACTCATAATACCACGAAAATATCACAATAATACCACATGAATACCTCAAAAATATCACGAAAATACCAACAAAATATCACAAGAATATCACTATAATACTATAATAATACCGTCAAAATATCACTAGAATAACACACAAATACCACCTAAATATCCTATAATGCAGCCAGAATATTACAAAAATATCACCAGATATTACTATAATATCACAATAATACCACAAAAAATATCATCGGAATATCACTAGAATACCTCTAGAATACCACTAAAATATAATCATAATCTAACCAGAAAGCCACCTTACGGTCTTCTGGCCATGTCACTTGAAAAGATAGTTTTTTTCATATATTTTTTTAAACTACAAAAATACTGTCCCATAACTT
Source organism: Phalaenopsis hybrid cultivar (assembly GCA_002079205.1). NCBI lineage: Eukaryota > Viridiplantae > Streptophyta > Magnoliopsida > Asparagales > Orchidaceae > Phalaenopsis > Phalaenopsis hybrid cultivar. The sequence continues at coordinate 191,044 of JXCR01104867.1, read as the reverse complement.
TACAAATAACATTACATTAATGGAGTTCTCATCATACTTACTCCCGACACAATATTTTCTCCCAATTTAGACTTAGAATGCATCTGCCAAACCGCACAGAGAACAAAGCCTAAAGTCTTAAATCAGTACACTAATACATGTGTTTTAAAAGATATTTATTGTAGTGCCGTATAATCAGAGGTCAACGTAAAACTTAATCGGCAATGCATCGATGGATCTATAATGCATAACATAAATGACATATTATAATGCCATGCATTTATTACAAGGGAGTACCTGCATGTTATACAATTCCCATATATTTATAAATCTAAAACTTAACCTTTGATGAAGAAAGTGACAGTAATATTTTTTATGTAATATTAAAATTTGAGTATTACACATTATTTATATAAGGTTTAGATATATAAATACACAAAAATTATATCATACGTGTGGAAGCAAAGTGTTTGGATCCTCTAAATATTTTATAATAGAAAAGCAACTGTAAAAATATATTGCATCTTCCACCACTTCTCACGGAAAAAATATTACATCATGATTCCTAATGTAGAGCTACGTTCAGAGTTCACTCATATGCTGACACGTGGCTTCAAGAAAAATTACACGTGATCCCGCCCGGTAACATGAGAGAATATTCCTCCTGTGTTATTCTGCGTTATTCGGGTGTTATTGTAGTGATATTGATGTGTTATTGTGTTATTATAACATCGGGAATATTCTCATAACACAATAACACTTGACTACCATCACAATAATGTCTGAATAAAGCAGAATAATACGAGAGGAATATTCCCCTGTGCTAAAACAATTTTTTTTTATTTTTTTGGTCACCTCCACGTATCCTCATATGAGTGAATTTCGAATGTAACATTACATTAGGAGTCATAATATAATATTTTCCCCAAATAGTACTTCGCCAACATCCCACACAACAAATAATAAAATTAACGTTTTTTTGCTGACAACACATAATTTAATAGAAGGATAAGATTCATTTTGTGAACTTTAAAATTTAAAGACACATGTTAAACGTGGGTCCGAAGCATGGAGATATATTTGTCCCATCATGAACAATTATGACGAGTGTAAGAAAAAATATTTTAATATTTTGATTCCTCTCGTCTTTGGCACTTTTGCATGATAAAATGCCATGATTATTTAGGGTAAGTTTAGGTGATTGTTATTGTTCAAAGGAGTAGCCAAATAGTTGCGGACTAAGGGTCCGTTTGGGGCAGTTTATAAGTGCGGGCGGCATTTTCAAAACGTCGTTGTACAGTTTGGTTCACGCGTTTCGCTAGTTTATCCGAAACTAAGTTTGAGTTTTTAAACAAAACGCAGGACGCAGGGCGGCCCGCGGGCCTCTTTTCAGGATAAACAGCTTATCCTGAAACACACAAGCTGCCCCGAACGGACCCTAAACTGATATTCAAAGAAATTGTATTGGCTATTATAATTTTTTAAAAAAATAAATTAGAGCCTTGTTATCTAGAAATCATCATGCTTAGTGGCAAATCAAGTTATAAAATTTAATTTTATACTAAAAATAGATAACATGTTGTTTTACAGTATAATACGGTGCGACACCACACAGCTATCCCAAACAGACTTTATGTTTTATGATTTCGTACAGTCTTCTAAATGAGTATGAATAAATAACTACAAAATGTAAAGAGATGTCTTATTTTCAAATTCAGATGGAAAACTATATAAGACATTTTTTTTTTCTTTTTTTCGGGAGAAAAGGTAATATGTGTGATTCGAACTCGTGTGCTTACAGTGGGAGATTATACTCTTAACCACGAGAAAAAGCTACGTACAGAGCAACGAGCTCCAAACACGTTTTTTAAATTAAAAAAAAAATTAAATGTGAGGCCCATTGTCATACACTTTAGGGTAGTAATGATTTTAATTGGTTCACCGTACGCTGCTCTGAGTATAGTAAACATAAGGAAAATTTTTTCCTCAACCACTATGTCATGAATAACTGCGCTTACCCACAACATTGGCCTAACCTTTACCATTAAATAAATAAATTGTATAATAAAATGAAGAAATTAAATAATCAGAGTTACCCTGCATTTAAGAGGCTATAGATGCCACCAAAATTAGGCTCCAGTTGAAGAATTAAATTTTGNTATATATATATATATATATATATATATATATATCGATTTTATGTAGGGTACTATGTTTTATTTTTTAATATGATAATAATTGGCAGTTAAATCTTCCAATGATTTATTGGTATGATTAGTGAAAGATAAGATTCACATGTAACATGGATTATGATCGTGGATCATTGGGTCTCATAGAATTGAATCAGCTTTATTTTTTAGGATGTGTGTTGAATTCTGATCTATCTGTGAATCAAACTAAAAAATAGATCGTAAGAAAGAAAAGAGAGTTAGAAGAGTACATAAAAAATGAAAAATTGTAGAGTGGTGGGACAAAATTTTTGCTAATAAAAAATTAAAAAAAAAAGCTATTCTTTCAAGCGACCCGGCTCAAAGACCGTCCTGCGGTATCCTGATGATATTCTAATGATATTTTGATGATATTCTAGTGGTATTATGGTAATATGATGATATCAACATATTATCACATTGATATCACAAAAATACAATCCGAACAACATAAGAATACCACCAGAAAACAATAATAATATCACCAAAATACTACCGCCATCAGACAGTTTTCGGCTTTGTTCATGTGAAAAACTAGTTTTTTTATTTATTTATTTTTAATTTATAAAAACTGATCTCATTACTTTATAAATGACGCTGTATATTTAGAATTTGCATGATACATGCTCCAACACAATATTTTCTCCTTCAAAGCAGAGCTACAGAGACGAAATTGGCTGTCAAAAAATGAAGCCTCTTAAATTTATATGTTATTAGTTATTACATTTGTTTTAAAAGATATTTATTGTAGTGCCGTATAATCAGACTTCAACGTATAACTTAATTGGCAATGCATTAAGGGATCTATAATGGATATCATATATGGCATATTATAATACTATGCATTTATTACAAGTACCTGCATGCTATACAATTCCCTATGTTTATAAATCTAACACTTAGGGGTGTGTTTGGGGTAGCTTGTGTGTTTCAGAATAAATAATTTATTTTGAAACGTAGCCCGCGGGTCGACCACGGGGTTCGACCCGCAGCCTGCGTTTAATGTAAAAATGAAACCTATCTTCAGATAAGCGGACAAAACACGCGATCCAAACGGTACTGCAGCGTTTTTAAAAACGCCCCCCACAATTATAAACTGCCCCAAATGGGACAGTATTTTTTTTGATGTAATAATTTGAATATTATACATATTTATATAATACATGTCGAACTAAAGTGATTGGAGCCTCTAAATATTTTTGTAACGGAAAAATGACTGTAAAAATCTATTGCATCTTCCACCACCACTTCTCACAAGCTAACAGTACTTACTTTGGCAACATCCCACACAACAAACAAAAAAGTAAGCCTTTTTTTCATAGGACACAAATTTAACAGAAGGATAAGGAACATTTTATAAACTTTAGTATTTAAAGGCATATTTTAAACGTGGGTCGGAGCCATGGAGATCACTTGTCGCATCAAGAGCAAGAAAAAATATTACATCAGTATTACGCAAGTAGAAGGAACATGCGTACCCAATAAAATCACGCCACGTATCCCGCACGACGCAGGAAAAAAAACGGCGCAGTAACACGGGGAATATTCCCCCCCCCCCGTGTTATTCATGTGTTATTGTGTGTTATTCATGTGTTATTGCGTGTTATTCATGTGTTATTGATGTGTTATTGTGTTATTATAACACCAAGAATATTCTCAGGATACAATAACACATGAATAACACACAATAACACTTGAATAACACGGGAAATATTCCCGACAGAGAAAAAAACGGCGCAGTAACACAGTGGAATATTCTCTCCCGTGTTATTCTTGTGTTATTGTGTGTTATTCATGTGTTATTTATGTGTTATTGTGTTATTATAACACTAGGAATATTCTCAGGATACAATAACACATGAATAACACACAATAACACGTGAATAGATAACACATAAATAACACGCAATAACACATGAATAACACACAATAACACATGAATAACACGAACCGGGATACAATAACACATGAATAACACATAATAACATATGAATAACACGGGGGAGAATATTCGCGTGTTACTGCGCCGTTTTTTTTTCTGCGTCGCGCGGGATACGTTGGCGTGATTTTATTGGATACGCACGTTCCTCTACGTGCGTAGTACTGATGTAATATTTTTTTTCCAAAAACAATTATGATGACCGTAAGAAGAAAAAAAAAACATATTTTTTAAAATTTTGATTTTTTGATGATAAAATGCCATGGTTATTTAGGATCAATTTGGTAACTGTAACTGTTTAAAGGGGGTAGTTGAGTATTTACAGACTAAATTGATATTCAAAAAAGCTGTAATAGCTAATATAATTTTTTAAAAGATAAATTAGATTGTGTTTTCTAGAAATCATCATAATTAGTCAAGTCAAATTGTACAAAAATATGTAATTTTAATGAATACTAAATAATACGATGATGCAGAACCACACGACTATCCCAACACAGTCTTTTTCCGTTATGATTTCTTACATAGTTTCTAAATGAGTATAAATAAACAAGTACAAAATATAAAGAGATGTTTTATTTTCGAATTCCGATGTAAAACTATATAAGACGATTTTTTTTTATATTTTTTCAGGGAAAGGTGAGCCCAAATGATAATATGTTTGATTTGAACTCGTGTGCTTGCAGTGGGAGATTATACTTTCAACCACTATGCCATGAATAACTGCACTTACTCACAATATAGTGGTTGAGAATGTAGTTTCCCACCATGAGGTCACCGGTTCGAATTACACAACCCTAAATCTATGGGCTAACCTTTCCCAATAAATAAATAAATAAATATGTATAAGAAAATGAAGATACTAAATAATTACAGTTACTCTGGATTTAAGGCTTTAGACGCCACGCCAAATAAGGCTCTGGTTGAAGAACAAAATTTTGATATTTAACGCGGAGAAACTAGCAAAAAAAATTTTTTTCTTGGGACCATATGCTAATTGTCCTTATGATAATATATATGTAGATTGTATCTAGGTTACTATGTTTTAGTTTTTAATATGGTAATATTTAGTAATTAAACCTTCCAATTATTTATTGGCATCATTAGTGAAAGATAAGATTCACATGGAACGTGTATTATCATAGTGGATCACTAGGGTTGATAGGGGCAGAATCATCTTTATCTTTTAGAATGGGTGTTGAATTTTAATCTATCTGTGAATTACACTCAAAGAATAGTGAGTGAGAAAGAACAGAGAGTTACAAAGAGATGAACAAAAAGAAGAGTACATAATAAATGAACATTAATATAGGATAATTGGGGTCTTCCTGGGACTCTGTGACATATTTTATTCATAAAATGAACCGCTATTTATAGAGAACGAAGAACAATATATGAAGTTACATGTTTGTTCACGCTTTAATGGATTTTACAGGGATACTTCTAATATTTTACATGTAGTTGCGGGTCATCCAGGCTACTGGTCATCTAAGTGAGAGTTGTCTAGGTTTCTGGTCGTCCACACTGTAGGTTGTCCCGACAATGGGTGTCCCGATTGCGAGTTGTCCCTCTAAGAGATTCAGTCGAAAATATTTTTGTTATACAATTAATAACAACACCAAATATTCATTTATTTTTTTAAATTTTAGGCAAAAAATAAGAATTCTCGTGCTTCTTTTTGGAACTCTAGGGTTACGTCGTAATAAACTTAGTAAATTATTTAAATTTGGATTTGTTAAATTTGTTTAACACCAAGATTTAGTGTATATACCAAAAATACAAGAACAAATCTCAAAGAGAACGAACCTTAAGAAAAAGGGGTCTCCTTCTGAGGTAAGCAATCAACCGACGATCTAAGACCGAGCATTAAGCCACGTCCCCAAGCCTGGGACAGGTTCAAGCTCTGGAGATGGTTCTCTGCTTGGTAGCGGCAAGACTCGCCGAAAGTGAGGCGTGAATCATCCATGCAGTGAATCTTGTTGGATACCCTATGTTGGCTTGGAAAAAGATCTGCTTAATACATTGCAAGATTGGGAGATCTGGTTGAGGCGACTAACAATTCAAGCAAGGGAGACACGAACCCTCTATAACAAGCCTAAAAAAATGAGCCACGAATCACTACAAAAAAGCTGGATGAACACATTCGACTGAACAACCCTGCGTCCTGACAGAATGACTGACCAATGCACTTACTCCAGAGGGCACAAATTCATCTCAGTCGATTGACTTCAAGCCAACAGACTATCTAGTTATCGTCGATGTTATAATTGAAGTTGTAATACAAATATGACCTAAAATCTATACAATTAATTTGAGTCTTATTGTCATTAAAAACAGTTTTCATAACCATTCCCTCATTTAAGTAATTGTACAAAGCATGCCTCTATAAGTATAGGGCAAGAATAGGAATAAAGAGACATTTTCTTTCTATACAGATCTTAGAATTTTTCTACGATTTCTTCCTTCTCTCATTCACTCGGCTTTAACTCTTGAAACATGATTCATAAAGGACAAACTAGAATTCAACATCTTGAAAGGTAGTGCAGTGAGCGTGAGCATTACCCCAGACAAAAAGCAGAGCTAACTACGAAGAACAAAATTCCTGAAGAGAGATAGTGCACATGGAACCCAATATGGAGGCTACACAACCAGACGTCCAGGCGCAAATCCAGGGGTTGCAAGCCCATATGAATCTCATGATGGAGCAATTTGAGATCCTCTAGGAAACAATCGTCAAGAGGAATGACCAGACACCTCATCTGGAGGCAGAACCTCAGGGAGTCCACCCTCAGAGGCCCCCACTGGTGGACCCGTCTGTCCTCGACAACCAAGTTAGCAATCAGCGGACAGAGGGACAAGGCAAGTCCCTTCACATTGACATTGGTGCGTCCACAGAGCCAAACAAACGACGGCAAGAGTGGATGCAGGTACCTCTCCGACAGCTGGCAGGAGTGGCATTCACTCAGCAAATCAAAGAATCTGCACCCTGATACGTTGGTTATTTATCATATCATTTTTTATTTAATATGTGTATAATTTTAATTTTGATTTTGGAAAAAAGTGAGATCAAACAAATCTCTTGTATTTAATAATTTAAATAATTGAGCGTGATATTATAAGTAATACTCCATCTCAAAAGAATATCATTTGATAATAAACTCAACTATTCAAACTAAGAAATTTATGATATTTAGTTGGCCTGCAAAATTTTCAACGGATCATTCACATACCTAATATAAAAATTAGGTAGGTTTTAGATTATTTTGGTTACTAATTCTCCTATAGACGGAACTCTCTATAGTTAATTACATCTTAAGTAACCTAAATTACTTAAGAAAACTCTCAATTAAAGATCGGAGTTCCGTCTTTAAGAATTCAAAGTTCAGTTTTCACGATTAGTCATAGAAAAATCAAGTAGAAATGACTAATATAAGAACAATTATTTTGGAAAAAAATGAGCGAAATGTAGGAAATGTCACAGATTCTGAGGAGAACCTCAATGACTTCCCGAACTATCTTATTATTTGACTTTATATTTTTGAAATGATGTTATTTAATGTCTCACTTATGTCATTTTATTTAAATTTAGGGCTTACATTCACATGTTATACTATCATGCAAATAACTTAAGAAGATATGATGCTTTATTTCGTACCAGACGAACAACCTCGAGATCCTAAAAAGACTCGAGGCTTATATCGCACGACACAGTCGTATGAATGTCTAAGAGATAAAGTGAGGATTTACGTCGTGCTAGACGAACAACCTTGAAGTCATAAAAGGTTTATGTTATTTAAAACTATGAAAATTTTAGTTGAGGATCATCCTTTGCTTCATGTTTTGTCTTGATACTTACCAGAAGGTTTTCCACCGCTCGATCACATCATCACCTCGTTCTATGAAAGGGGGACGGTAGAGAGAAAACCGTGTCTCGGACGAACTATTCTAGGTCCTTTGTTTTGTTGTTTTGATTTTAGAGGGTACATTTAGGTTGATGATTATTTTGTTATTACTATTTATTGTTGAGACAATAAGTTTTGTTATAGGGTTTCTGCCTTAGCATATGTCCTATGTTCTCTATCCTAGGAGCCTTTATTAGAAAATAATTATACATTTACAGTTTTACACAATAAGCATGTGTCATATGTTCACTACCCTTGGGCACTTTTCTCACATGCCAGAAAAGTAGTAAATATCAAAAGGATAATATATAAAGAAAATATGCACAATCAAGTAAATTAAAAAAGAGAAAGTGCTAGTGCGCACCTGCCGCCTCTAATGAAATTGCAATTATTATAAACATCAAATATGTTAAAATCTAAATATGAAATATATAGGCATGTATGTTTGTATAAAACTAAGTGATACATATTTGAAAGATCATAATTGAATATAAGTATTCTAGAGTTAGGGATGGGCTCACATTCAGGACCATTGGTCTCGAAAATTTTCTCGAGGGACTTCCGTAGGCAATCATCGACATTTGTGCTTATAAAGTCCAACCTCGGGTAGAAATTGCCATCAAGACAATCGAAGGACGGTAGTTCTTAGCCTAATCAAGGTATCTGACAATTGGACAGCCAGAATGCGACACCCAAAATTCTTATTTTGTCATACACATAAATAAATAAGATTTTCACTTAGCAACAAAAATTTTAATTCCACAAGAAAAAAATGATTTTTATTATATTGTTATATGTTTTATAAATCATACGGTCCACAAGTCAATCACACTGTTGAGCTAGAGCCACCAACAACCCAAAAAAAATAAGTGCAACTTTTTACTAAAGGTTGGCGAACAATAGCATAAATCTTGCACCCTCAAGAGATTCACGGGTTTAGAGTATAGTATTATTCTTCCATCCTGAATTTAACATCAGTTACCTTTTGCATCATCGCCCGTACCTCTAACACGACCAACTTATTTACTAGCCTGATGATCCATATAAAATTGCCATGATTTAAATTTCTCAAATTACCAAAGAGAGTTTAAGCACAATATTCAAATCCCAAACCCTTAAATATTGGATTTCACTTTTCGTTAAGATGTATCGGGTGATTTTTTTTTTTTAAAATCTATTTTTTCGTTTAGTTTTTGATATATCCCTTAATCAGGTTAAAGCTTCGGAAATTTTAGAGTATTTAGTTGTTCATTACTTACTGGGCTCAATTTGGGGATTAGAGGTTTCCAAACCATTATTCCTACCACTTGGTCATCCAATCATGGGTGCCCTTTTAATCCTCAATAATTTACAAAATTTAAAATTTTAGCCCTCTTATGCTTTAGTGACTTGATGACCACCCTAACTAATCCTTCATGTTTTAAACGTTTCAATAAATAATTGATCATAATTTTCACCTAATCGCCCTCTGATGTGAGCCATTGTTAACTAATTAAGAGGCTAAGGTGCAAATGTGAAATTTACAAATACAACTCAATGTGTATGAAACCCTGTTGCCAGAACGAAGCGGGAATGAAATGTTATTGCCACCGAAGGTGTCATGTTTTTCTCTTGGAATCCAAGGCAAGGAGGCGCCGATAGACATAACGGTCCCACTCCGCCGACAGCAACGACGAACAGACGCATTGCCCCCCTAATGCAAAGAGTTTAGCACACCTCTAGAAGTCCACCACACCCGTTCACGGGAAGGGTCTATGCTCTTTGCATTTAACGCGACTTAGTCAAGGTTCGATATGGATGCTCATGCCTGAAGAAAGTGAGAATCCGCACCAATAGAGGATGCTCTCCACAGCCGATTGTGTAAGGGGCAATCTGACAGCTCTCCATCCTCACGAGTCTGACGCTCATGTTGAAAAAGGCAAGGACAGGTGAATCCATCCTCCCTTTTTTCGCAGGCGGAAAGTCCTCAGCTCATTAATGGTACATCACATTGTTTAATTTCCAAAAAAAAAAGAATAAACATCACCATCAACCAGCCTTTAATGCGTCTCCAGTTCCCACAAAAGGACATTAAACGCGGAATGGTTTNTATATATATATATATATATATATATATATATATAACACACAAGTGTATATAAACGACACTACAGTTTTCCTAAAATAATTATGCTGTTCAAATAAAAATTTTCCTAAGTCAAAAGGTTTCATTGCTATCCTCGGCAACGGGGCAGAAAACTTGACTTGACCTGTAATTATGTAATTATTTAAGTCGTGAAAGACGGTCAAATGCTTGACCCAATTTATATGAAGCGACTAATGTGAAAAATTAAATATTATGTAAAGTTGATCAAATAGTTCACAAACTAAGGGAACTACACAAGTATACATATCGTTTCAAGTAAAATAAAGCTCTAATGGAGTCATAAGTATCGATCCCATAGGAATAGACAAAACTCTTATAGGCTTACTTTAGTAAAATCCTCTTTAAACTACAGTTAATATATTTAGAAAATGTTGAAAACTTTTTGTGTATTAACTAATCCTAAAAAATTTAAAATGAATGTTAAGTATGTTAAGCAAATGAAGAATGCAAGTGCAGGACAATCTAAAAAGGCTAAATATGTAAAGTTACCACTAAGAAATTCTAAACTAATGATGTATAAAAGAGTTTAAACTGTATAAAACATCTTTCTCATTGCAATGAGTTTATAATCAGTGTAGGAATCTAATACTTTAAAATATAATGAATATATTGTGCCAAATGGGAACATACCTATTATTTACCCTATCTATAGTGCATGTAAAACATTAGTTAATCTAGAGTTAAGTCCCCAAACATGTGGCTAGGCTGGAAAGATACTAGCTGTCACTCTAGAGTTGTCACGTACCTTTCACCTGAAGGCTGGCATCTTGCTTTAGGTTCCAAACATCTAGATTAAATTAGAAATTTTAGTTTATCACTATAAAATCTCCTATTTAAGCCCATCAAAACTTATTTCATTATTTATTTGCACTTAACCCCATTGACTACATCCATGAGACTAAATGTGATTCTTACTATGTTGAGGAAAGCATAGCCCTTTTAGGTCATTATGTTTCAAAATAGATTTTTACTAATCAATTGGCCAAATCAATAAGTAAATTAAGCATAGAGTTTAAATCATCATGATTTATGGAATTAAAAGCACTTTTACTAAACTTTATTCATACACATAATTATTCCTCGTTGCAAGGAGAAAGACAAATGAAACTACTCAGATCTCATGGGGAATACGCAATAACGCTTGGATTTATGGATAAATAAAAGTTTACAAAACAAGATTAAATTAAATAAATAAAATATGCAACTTATCCCAAACTCCTTCCCAAAAAATCCTTCTAGTGCATTTGAATCACTCACTTTCCTTATAATTCCACTCCAATCTCACTTAGAACTGTGGTGAAGAAGATATCTCTCACCTCTCCTTTTCTCCTCCAAATCTAAGGAAGCCACCAAGGAAATCCTTCAAGCCTCTAAGAACTTCCAAGCCCTTCTCTCTCTCTCTCAAAATCTCTCATCCAAAGACTCTCTCTTGCACTCTCTAGAAGTCTCTTTAAATAGAGGTTTCAAAATCAACAAGAGTCACTTCAAGCAGTCCTTCAAAATTCATCCACATTCATTGAACCTTCTAGAAAACCATTTTTGGCACCTAGGCGCCAAATTTTAGCGCTAAGGCGCTAGTCTCTATATTGTATGGCGCATAGGCGCTAGATCCTAGCGCCTAGACACCAGGTCTACTTTGGCCCTTTTGCTTTCCTTGGCTCCAAATTGCTCTATTTTCATTCCATTTGTTCCACTTGCTCCATTCAATGTACATGCATCCAAAAGCATCAAAAATACCTTTCATTAATATTATTAAAAATAGGCATTAAATGTGCAAATAAAAGTAACATATTTTAGGCATGTCAATATGATAACTCTATTTTGTAGGGATGGATATTAAAAACCTGGGGCAAAAGGATGAATCTTAACTAAACCATTAATAATAAAACAAAATACTAAGGTAGTTCAGAGTCTTTAGGAGTCAGTTGCCTTTAGGATAAGACTTTGATGTTTCTTTTCAACGATACTTGAACTTTTTTTAAAATAAAATATGACCTCAAATAGAAGTTTTCTTATGTAGTCTCGACTACTTAATATGTAATTAACTATAGAGACTTGCCTTAAAGAAGAAAACAAACCCTAAAACAGGTACATCAACCTAAATTCTCTGGTAATTAGCTTTCATATGGTCTCCTTCGTAGTTATGTCCTTAAAGAATACTAAGTTGATCTCAATTCAGATTTATGCTTTGAAACTATCAATGTGAAAATTCACTTTATGAAGGCTTCATGTACACTTTTTTTTATTTTTTCCCATTATTGCCTACTTCAGTCCTCCAATTTCTCACCTCTTAGTTTACCAACATGATCTAAGATGGAGAAGTATTCAGAGAAGAGGGCAACATAAAGGAAAACAAAATGGTGATTGCACAATGAAAACAATGACAAAATGAAGTTTGACAATGCAGAATGAGCGGCACGATTGCCCCTAACCTAATGATCATTGATCCCAGAAAATATAGTTGTGTAAAATTTATAAAACTGACTCCACTTTACAACAGTGCCAAAAACTTGATGTGATATTTTATGAATAAGAATGTTAAGCACTTAATGCTGGGATTCTACGCAAGTATACATATTGTTATCAATTAATATAAGACTTTCTATTTAAGTCCCAAATATCGATCTCACGAGAAAAGTCTAAATTTGAAAAGATAAATTAACTAGGAAATTCACAAAAATAAAACGAAATTTACTGTCACTAATTTCGAATGTTTGAGATACTATCAAAACTAAATTATTAACTACTAGCAAAACTTAAATGCAAAGTTTAAAACATTAACTACTAAACTATGTTTATGTGATGAAGTTTTCTAATATGAAAAAGCATCTTTCCCACTACAATGAGTTTTTGGTGAAATGGGATGAGATAAATGGTTTAAATATGTATTGTGCCAAATAGAAGAAATTTTAATTCTCTACCCTGAATCATTGTTATCGAAAATCATTTGCTAATCTCAGGTTTAGTCCCTAAATTTGTGGCTAGGCTAGGAGGATACTTGCTCTCACTCCAGAGCTCCCACTTCCCTTCCACTGAAGGCTAATTCTTGCTTTAGTTCTTAAACATTAAGATTGAATTGGGGATTTTAGTCTATTACTCTAAAAATCTCCAATTTTAAGCCCAACAATGTATATTTCCCTATTTATTTACACTTAATTCCATGAAAAAAATACTCCTTCATGGACTTAAATGTGATTCTCACTCTGTTGTAGAACTCATACTCTATTTCCTGGATTATATGTTTCACAATATATTTTAACAATTCAATTGGTCATATCGAAAAGTAAATTAAGAACGGAGTTGAAAAACCATCACAATTTATCTTATATTTTAACATTGACACATACAAATTATCTCTTCATTTCACCATGTCTCAGAGTAGGGAGAAAGATAAAGAAAACTACTCAGACTTCATGAGAAAGATACAGCAAAACACAAATTTCATATATAAAAAAAAGTTCATACAACAATAATAAGCAAACAATACTTATCTCAAACTCTTTCTCAAAGCAAATCCCTTGTAGCCTCTCTTAAGAAATGTAAGAAGAAGAAATCTCTCACTTCTCTTTCTCTGCAACACTCTTAGAGAAGAATTCATACTTAAACTTACCACAAAAGCTCAAAATTATAGAGAGAATAAATGACTAAATGGTGTGGAATGGGGTATAAGAGAGTGGGAAGCGGTTGAAGGGTGCGAAGGGGGGTGAAGGGGGGTGAAGGGGGTATTTTCTGATCAATTTCATCTCTAAATAGAGCCTAATTTTGGTTTTCCAATAGGTGCATCCAAAAACTCTTCAAAAAGCATCCAAATCTGTCGAATCTTCTAGAAATAGGGCCTGCACCAACACTGGCGCAGTTGGCGCACATTCTGGCACTGTCAGCGCCAGTGGTCCATGAATAAAATCTGTGCTCTCTGTCAAACGGTACCGTCGGTGCTGAACATTTCTTCAAAAACTCTATTTTGACTCCAAATTCCATCATTTTTGCTTCCTTTTTGCTCCAAGTCCTAAAAATCAACAACCTACAATAAAACATGAAACATACCTTCCTTTAAAGTGCAATATCACCAAAAATGAGTATAGAATATGAGTTTAAAAATGAATATATTTTTAGTGTATCAGTCATTCATTAACTTATCCTAGAATATTTATAGAAGTCATCTTAGTGAAAGTTGATAAGTTTTTCTTCTATGAGATCATTATAATGTCAAATTTAAAAAAAAGGTAAGAAATTTCCAATTTTTTTAGGTAAATCACTCATATGACTAAAAAGGTTATCATTGAGATACAAAAGAAAAAATTAAATACGACATTGAAAATTTAAAAGTATCATTTAATAATTTTAGATCAGTGCAATTCTCTGACTATTTTTGTTGTTAATGTTGTAGGATTGACATAATGGATAACTATCTGCTGGGAAAAGTTAATAAAAATTTGGAAATATAATTATTAGTGCAAGTATAAATAAATGAGAATGTAGATACACGCAGGAATGACTATGCCTATTTTTTAAGGCTAAACCTATAATCCTTAATGAATTACTATACATCACTTTTAACATAAGCATTAAGAAAAATATTAGTAGAAACATTTGAATTGGAATTAAAAAAAGTTTCCGAATTTTTTAAGGCATGCCTTATTAAGACATTTATCAAATTTCCTCATAAATTTTTACTTTAGATTGTATGGATTTTATGTAGAAAATTTTATGAGTGTATTAATGGTCATGGAAAAACTTTGTGAGAAATTAAATAAATTATGACTTTCTTTGGTATGCAAATAATTTTAATGGAAGATTGATGTAACCAAATTCTAATTCATGAAGAAGATTATGGAGAAGGATAGTTTAAAGGGGTTAGATGTTGGCATTATCCACCTCATTTTTTATAGTTCTTAAATAATTCATTTTTACTGTGTTCATATGAAAAGGGGATGATTATGACAATCAATAAGAAGAATTAGTTGAGTACTTCTAGAGTAATAATGGGGTGGATAATTTTTATTAACTATAAGAAACACAATTATGCCACTACAGAGAATCACTTATCTTGTCATTTATCAATCAAATGTTAAATAAATTATCAAGGCACCGACTATATTATTTTTGAATGGCTACTCAAGATATAATCAAATTTATATAGCACCTGTGGATTAAGAAAATATAATTTTTATTAGCCCTTATGAAATATTTTCTTTGAAATAATGTCCTTTGGACGTTGTAATGCTTTTTTGACTTGTTAAAAACTTAAGAGGGCTATTTTTATTTAATTTAATGAGGTTTTGAACAATTTATAGATAAATATTTATATTTGGATCTTTGTATAGTTGTCTTGAACATCTTAACATTAATTTTACAAAGACGCGAAGGGACAAGTGTAGTGATAAGTTGGATAAGTATTAATTTAGGGTTATAAGTGGCATAGTTTTCATAAATAAGGTTTCAGTCAAAGAGATAGAAGTGGATAAAGCAATAGATAGGGAGATAAAAAAATTCCAACTCTTACATCATATAAGGTAATATGTTTTTTTCTTAGGCCATGTGAAGTAATATAGCAAATTTAATAATAACTTCTCTAAAATAACAAGCCTTCATCTCATTACTGCAAAAAAAAAACCTTTCTAAATTTAATCAAGGTTGTATGAAATCCTTTATGGTTTTAACATCTATACTAATCACTGCACCTATTATTATAAAATCTAATTGGAATTAATCTTTTAAGCTTATGTATGATGCCAGTAATAATGTAATATGACCCATGTTAGGGCAAAGAAAAATATAAATGTTCATGATAATTATTATTCTAATAAGACAATGAATTAGACTAGAATTAATAATTGAACAATTTAAAATGAGATACTAATAATGATGGTTGCTTTTGAAAAATTTAGATCATATTCTATTAGAATTAAAATCATAGTATATTGATCATGTAGCAATCAAATATCAAATAGCTAAGAAGGATATAAATCCAAGGAAAATTATATGGATCCTTTTTCTATAAGTATGTGATTTGGAGACATGAGAAGGAGAGTTTAATAAGTCAAGTAGCAGATCCTTTAATAACCTTAAAAGAATGAAAGCACCAAAAAAAAAAACTAATGAACTATTTTGTGATGAATATGTATTTATTTTAAGTGGCAAAAATTAATCACGGTATGCTGATATTATTAACTATCTTGATAGTAACTTGTTACCACATGTTTTTTTTATCACAAAAAAAGATACATGAAACCTAAATTTTATTTTGTGGATGAACCTTACTTTTAAAAATGTAACAATCAAATAACTAGGAGATATGTACTTATAGAGAAAGAAGAAAGCATAAAGAGTCAAAATCATTATTATAAATATAGTTGGCATTTTGGTGCATTAAAAACCACTTCCAAAATCTTACATATTAGATGTTACCTACCTACCTATTTTAGAATATTAATGATTATGTTTGGAGGAGTGATACATTTCAAAGGAAAGATAATGTATCTAAAAAAATTGAAATGCATTGGACTTAAGTATTAGAGATGAAAATACTTAATTTTTAGAGCAATAATTTTATAAGAGCATTCANACTTAAGTATTAGAGATGAAAATACTTAATTTTTAGAGCAATAATTTTATAAGAGCATTCATTCCTTATTTTAGGAATTAATTTATCTTTATAATAATAGATACTAATTTTAAATTAATTAAACTTATAGTTAAGCTAGTAACCATTTTAAATTGGTGATTAAATTTTAAAAAATATGCTTGTGATTAAATTTATAATACTTGAGTCATAATTGGTGTTGAAGGAAGTCATTTTTGTGAGAAGAAATTGATACATTAGTTAATAAATTTGGAATTAAACATAAGATAAGTATTAATTATCCACCCTGAACAAAGGGGCAAGCTAAAATTTATATAGAAAAATTAAAATAATCTCATAGTAAATAGTCAATCCATCTAGGAAAGATTAATTGTTAAGATTAGATAATGCTCGATGTTCTTACAGAATTACTTTTAAGAGTCCAATTAAAATGTTCTAACATATATTAATGTATGGAAAAAGTAATCATATATCTCTAGAATTAGAACATAAGACATTTGAGAGGATTAAGGAGTTAAAATTTAACTTGAAAGTTTTGAAAGAGAAATGTTGACATAAGAGCATTGCATACACTAATGTTTTAGTGCTACAATAATAACACCAAGGAGGCAGATCAAAGAAACATTGGGTTGTCTGATAAGTAACACTTAGAGTTAACTAGGAGATATGTACTTATTGGGAAAGAAGAAAGCATAAAGAGTCAAAATCATTATTATAAATATAGTTGGCATTTTGGTGCATTAAAAACCACTTCCAAAATCTTACATATTAGATGTTACCTACCTACCTATTTTAGAATATTAATGATTATGTTTGGAGGAGTGATACATTTCAAAGGAAAGATAATGTATCTAAAAAAATTGAATTGCATTTAACTTAAGTATTAGAGATGAAAATACTTAATTTTTAGAGCAATAATTTTATAAGAGAATTCATTCCTTCTTTTAGGAATTAATTTATCTTTATAATAATAGATACTAATTTTAAATTAATTAAACTTATAGTTAAGCTAGTAACCATTTTAAATTGGTGATTAAATTTTAAAAATTATGATTGTGATTAAATTTATAATACTTGAGTCATAATTGGTGTTGAAGGAAGTCATTTTTGTGAGAAGAAATTGATACATTAGTTAATAAATTTGGAATTAAACATAAGATAAGTATTAATTATCCACCCTGAACAAAGGGGCAAGCTAAAATTTATATAGAAAAATTAAAATAATCTCATAGTAAATAGTCAATCCATCTAGGAAAGATTAATTGTTAAGATTAGATAATGCTCGATGTTCTTACAGAATTACTTATAAGAGTCCAATTAAAATGTTTTAACATATATTAATGTATGGAAAAAGTAATCATCTATCTCTAGAATTAGGACATAAGACATTTGAGAGGATTAAGGAGTTAAAATTTAACTTGAAAGTTTTGAAAGAGAAAATGTTACTTAAGTTGAATGAATTGGATCAAAATGGATTAAGAGCCTATGAAAATGCAAAATACCATAAAAAACAAATTAAGAGATGACATGACCATATGCTTGCTAAAAGTTAGTTTAAACTCGAAAAGATGTGCTTTTTTTCATTCAAGATTAAAACTATTTTCAAATAAGTTGAAGTAAATATGTTAGAGCCTTTCATTATAGTTAATGTTTATCCACATGGGAAAATTAATATCCAAGTTAAAAATTAAGAGATGAATAGACAAAAAGTGTCCATTAATTGGTTCAACTAGAAAACGATTTTGTGTGGCCAAGTTGAGGATTATAAACTCTAAGTGTTACTTATCAGACAACCCAATGTTTCTTTGATCGATGTGTAGATTGTGTAAATTATAATTGTGATTATATATATATATATATATATATATATTGTCAGGTAAAAATGAAATTAATGCCCTAATAACTAGGTCCTTTACTTTAATAAATATTCAAATTGAGTCCTAAGTAAATTTCAAAAATAAAATTGTGTGATAAAAATACAAGTAATTGACTAAGGATATTTCAAGCCTTTTAATATCATGCCAAATGATTGAGTCATAGTATTCGAGTGAGTTATAATATTTTTAAATTTGTCTTAAGCAGTATTTAAGAATAATTAATTAGGGAAGTTTGGACATTCAAAACTGTTAAAATATGATCCACTAGATATAATAATTCCTTGAGAAAAAGCTTGAGGTGAGCATAAAATCAAAATCTGGTGTTTGAATTCAGACATTCAAAATCTTTAAAATACTCTACCAGATATAATAAAGGAGCTTAAGGTGAGGAAAAAAATCAAAAATTGGTGTTTGTATATTCAAAATCCTTAAAATATGCTCCACCAGATATAGTAATTCCTTGATAAAAAGCTTGAGGTGAGCATAAAATCAAAAATTAGTGTTCGGACATTCAAAATCCTTAAATATGCTTCACCAAAAATAGTAATTTCTTGAGAAAAGGCTTGAGGTGAGCATGAAATCAANTATATATATATATATATATATATTGTAAAATTTGGAGCAAAAGTTGTGCTATAAGATGTGCCTCCTTGGTGTTATTATTGTAGCACTAAAACATTAGTGTATGTAATGCTCTTATGTCAACATTATTATGATAATCATTATGATTATTAAAAATTTTGAAAAAAGAGAAATAAGAATGTGTTTGTCTTTAGTAATAAAAAAGAAAAAAGACTTTTTAACTTTTAGTTATAGCAACACAACACTACTCTGAATAGCATTACAATGCTTGAGCACTAAGTTATCAAAGTTGGACCAATAACTATCAATTTGTTAATGATTATGACTAGAGAAACACTAAACATAACACATAAGTGTTGAGGGCCAGCTAATGAAGCTTGAGTACTTAACATGTTGATAAACTTTTCTATGCAAAATTTAATATGGCTTTTCTTTTTTTATGCCAAAATTATATCATATTTTGACCAATTATTAGAACTTTGATAGCCAAGTGTAATAACTAGACATAGTGGGTTAGTGTTGTAGTGCTTGCATTAAAAAATTTGATATGAGAGCTTAGCAATGTAATGCTTATTTATATTGCATCTGACACTAATGAAATTTATAAATAGACCTCTTGGGTAACAATTTCATTTTCCTTTGAAGATTGAGCATAATTAAAATATAGGTAGAGTAGAGTTAATTTTTCTTATTCTATGAAAGTATATAAACTTTTTCATTTTTCCATAATTATAAATATTGGTGTACATTAAAATAATTAAAACCATTAATAATATTGGGGGTTATTTTGGTTTAGGAAATTTATTAGTAGTGAACCCTAATCTTAAGGAGAGATTTCTTAATGTTATAGAGAGGATAAAGATTATGACTCATGAGATAGGGTGTTAATTAATTACTTTGGAGCCAAAAGGACTAGTGGTTTACGTGGTGAAGGGTTTTATTTTATTATTATCTTTTTTAAAATCTGAGTGGGAGGAACTGGGTAGTCTTTGGAATAGTTTCAATAAATAATAGTTATAGCTTGGATAATTTAGAAATTGATGAGTATATTGCCTACTATAATGTGCATCCGGATTTTGATGAGATTCTTAACTTCCTTGCCATGTAAGTATCTCTAGTCTATTGGGAAAAGTGGGAGAATATGCTAGTAAATTTCTTTACCTTGGGCATAAATATTAAGCAAAAACCTTGGATTATTTTAATTTTGCTAAGCTAGTGCCCAATGTGATTATCGATGAGATAGCTAAAGATAGGGTTATTCTAAATTTTTCTATTTAATTAGGGATGTACATAAATGTATGAAAAATAATTCAATATTCTATATTACGTATGGTAAAAGGGAACACTATATTACATGGACTTCATCATCGATACTTGTTGGTATTTCTGTTGTCTTTCTCCCCCACCCCCTTTTAAGAGTTTCTTTCTACTTAATCTCTCAAGTTTACCAAAATCTTTCACTTAATAAATTCATAATTCAGGCCCAAACAAGATTAAACAAGATTTAGAGTTAAGGGTTTGTTTGGGATCACTTTTTTGTTTTTGTTTTTATTTTAGCTTTTGCTTTTGTTTAAAAATAATACTGATTTAGTGCATTTTTTGTATGTTTTTAATTTTTATTTTTAATAATAAATTAACTTGTTTTTAAAAGCACTAAAAAAACTTAAATTTATTTTGAGTATTTTTAAAAATAACTAAACAAGTTTTATCACATCAAATTTATTTTTGTTTTAAATTAAAATATAATTAAAATAAAATAAAATAAATAAAAATAAAAATCAAAAGTGATTCGAAATGCCCCTAAAAGTTTTATAAGAGTTAAGTTTGAGTGTGCTTACAAGACTATTCTGAATTTTTTTTTTTTGAAAGCCTTTATCATAGTTAGAAAATAGAAAAAATAAATTAAAAAAGAAGCAAAGAACAACATTTTTTTGTGAGACTATATTCTAATGAATTTGATTCTCAAATCATTTTACCCTAATTTCCGGAAAAATGACAGGCTCTCGCCGAACTTATGATCGCCTTGCGGCCACAACTGATCCTGGATCAAAGGATTGAGAAAAAGGTTGAGGAGGAATCTATGGAGGACGAGGGNGGGGGGGGGGGGGGGTGTGGAACATTTTCTTCCTCAACCGGCTCTTTCCTTCATTGATGCGTTGAGTGTGGGACCTCGCTTTCGGAGGAGGAAGAAGACTCCCTCGACGAAGAATCAAATGTGGTTAAAAGGTTAGCATGGCTCGCCCTGATCCTCTCGGATAGGGAAACAAATGAAGGAACTTTGGTCTGATAATATGACGAAGCAACGGTTGTCTGTGTCAAATCGGCGGGGGCACTGGCTGCAGAAGATGAAGGAGTTGCGACCACAGTTCTGTCTAGAGTCCCTTAAAAAGCCAACTCTCTCTCGCCGCCTTCCCCTGCATCAAAAAAATGAGAAGCACATTTTTCGGGAAGTATAGTGACCTTATTGACTTCATTGTCTTGAACAACAACACTATCAACAGTCTCAGAAACAAAGTATTTTGAGGCCATGCTATGAAAGGGTTGGTCTTTATCTTCAACCAGATTATATGATTCGGGGAGGTGCTTCCCGTTCTGACTTTTAGCAGCCAAATTTCACTCATCGCCTTCGCTCGGAGCTCCTCTATAATGTCTAAATTGTATCATTGCTCCTCCATCACTTTACCCACCAACACACGGGTAATTGTCACCTCAACGGTATATTAAGGAACCATGAGATGACAGTCAGACAACATCTTCAGTGCAACGGTCATGCTCCCTGTAAGAGACCTCGGGTAAGACACCTTACATCCTGACAACTCGGTCTAGATTCCTTAAGCACCATAATAGAAATTGGATAGGAACTTTTTCTTCCAATCCTTTATCTTATTCTCCACTCCTACGAAGTGAAGTTTTTTGCCCACTGAGAATATAGCTCAGCTCTCCCTGTCAAGCTTGAACGAGAATAAGTATCTAAAGAGTTCGATCGATCACACGAGATTATTATACCTACAAAAAAGGTTGAAAGTCATGATTGCGTCTATGGAGTTTGGAATCACTTGTGCAGGAATAACCCTATAGGTGTTGAAGTTGTTTCGAAGCTCCTGACACAAGGGCAACCAGAGGCCATACTTAAGCTGGTCTCATTAGAAGACTGGGTCTTTTCCCAAAGGATCCATCGCTTAAGTAGATCCGGGCAACTTCCGAAGACCCAAGCTCTCGTCAAGAACATACATTTGTTGCAGGTTGCTCACTTATTTCTTTGTCAAAAACAAAGGTTCAGTTCCCTCACAATGCTGAACAAGACAAACGAGTGTGTGGGGGCCATCTCGAGAGACAAGAGCAGACCAACCGAAGGACGAGAGGAGAAGAGAAAGCAAAAGAAAAAAGAAATAAATAAAAACACATAAAATGAAAAGAAGCATATCCTTTCTCTATTTATAAGGAGAGCACGTCTGACGAAGCATCACATGATGATAAGTATCACACGAAACGTCTTTTCAAAAATTCATTAAAAAATCATTTTATTGCGAGTAACATTATTATAGCCCTTGGAATAAGTGTTTTATAAAGGGATCCTCCAAGATTTCGAAGGGGACATGCGCCGTCAACTTCTAGAGAACCATCTCTCCTAACATAATCTGGTCCACCCGACCAGCTTCTCGGATGAACTTCGCTTGATCAAACATATCACGGAGTGCCTCCAACTCACGCAACACTGAAAACGATGAGTTCCATTCGCAAAACCATTACTTCAGCATCCAGGTAAGGAGATAGCTCTTGCACAGGTTCAACAACCAAATTGTTGACAAGTTGCTCAAAAGAGTCGACTGGCCTCACTAACAGTTCGGTCTCCCCTGTCTGTTGCTCTAATAACTTGGGGGATTGCGTCGGCCCTGACGATCCCCCCCCCCCC